>PVLC010006969.1:12381-69361 GCA_004027655.1 Graphiurus murinus | reverse complement strand
AAAATTAGATTTTTAATTTTCTGATCTTCTTTAAAATTTTTATTTCTTATTTATATTTTCTTCCAAGATTATTTCTCAGTTGAGTACTGAGTTCCTTTGGTTTGTGTGTGCGAATGTGTGCATGCATTTATATACTTGTATTTAGGTGAAGAGAAAGAAACTGTTACTTTACCAGTAGTCTAAGATTGCATTCCTGTCTTATACAGACAAAACCACATCTGTATCATACTTTCAACCAGCAAAAGACAGGAGGATGAAATGTATTTACATTCATACATTTCAGGCCTTACCACTGGCTTTAAAATGAATTTAAGAAATATTAATCTTGAATTTTGATTTTCCTGCCAGGGAAATATAGACTCTTCAAGCAGAAATGAAAACTAATAATGGAGATTGACTGAGCTATGTTATCTCTGTTTCTAAGTGAGGTTAAAAATATTTCATGTAAGAGGAAGTGTTACTTGTTCTCTGAGAGTTTCATAGTTGCTTTATATTAAGAATAGTAATGTCAGTAACAGTAATGATTATAATTAGTATTTATTAAATAGTGTGTATTAGGCACATTTCCTTGCATTTGCCAGGACTCATTGTGTTTGTGAAAGAATTATAGGAAATGAGGAAAAATAATATATCTAGTGTTGGTTTGTCAAGTACACTTGATGATGAAATTCAATTTGTATTATCATATTTGCACAGAACCCAGTTTCTCTCTGTTAGTGTAAATCAGATTAAATATTTTTCTTACCGTTCTCACTTTTCAAAAAATTATTCAGTGCAGCAATTCATTTATGCTGCTATTTGAAGGCTTTCAAAAGGTAAGTTACTTTTCGAGACACAGTCCCTTTTTAGAGTTCGAAATTGAATAGGCGTTAGTACAGAAATAACATCTTCAGAACTAAATGTCAGTCTTTACTGTTTGTTAAAATAAGTTTTAATTTTTACAAAATGATAATGGAATGTATATGACGTATCCAAAACTTAATTTTTATAATTTTAACTAAAGAAGCTAGTTCTTTGTCTTTGTTGCTTCCAGGCGACGGGTGCCTCCATCTTGTGTCCACATGACGAATTGCACCCTTGCCAGAGATTCTAATTAAATTTTTCTGTACCTTAGCTGAATATGTTACATAAAATTATTTCTGCTTTGTTTATTAAAAGCATACCTCTTATTAAACGTCCATGGATTTGGCCTCCCTCTCGAGCTTTGCTCTGCAAATCATCTCTTTTTCATGTATTTTCTGTCTTTCCACCTCACTGCTCCTCAAGGAAGGCAGAGGGGCTTAAAAAGGATCTCTTAAAGCAACTTGTTTGGGAGACGGAAGCTTGGTGGAAGCTTAATAAGCTCCTTGTGTTGAAATATGAAACCTAAAATCTTTAGGAAAGTTTGCTATATAGTTGCAACTTTAATTATTAGAATTAAGGTTGAATTAAATAATCATTTTTCCCCAGATTTGAGGTTTCACTGAAAAAAAGTATATAATATGGCATTCAATATGATGTTTTGATATCTGTACATTGTGGAATGAATAAATCAGGATAATTAACATATCCACCATCTAACACAGTTATCTTTTTGTGTTTTTGCCTGTGTGTGATGAACTAGTACTGTTTTTTTTTTTATATATAGGCCTTCTGGTAAAATTATCACAACATAATATAATGCCATTTCACATTTTCCTTTCAATGAGATTAAGAAAAGTGTCCATTTTGCAAAATTTAGGACATCATCAAATTTTTCTAAGGATTTTTATTAATATGTGATTACTCTATTCATTATGCTTTGAAGCATCTTTTCTGTTCTAATCCTTATTGGTCTTTGTTAGCCATCTTCTCAATTATAAGTTAATTTTCTTGTGATTCTATATTACTTTTTCACAGACTTTATAAAACTTTATCTTTTGCAAGATTTGCAATTTCACTTTGCTTTTATCTTGTGGTATATTTATAAACATTAGAAAATTGGAGAAACTAAGAGGCTGGGGATATAGTTATGTAGTAGAGTGCTTCCCTGGCATGCATAGGGCCCTGGGTTCAATCCCCATTTCCATGGGGGCAGGTGGGGAGAAAATTGAAGAAACTAACTTATAAACAAAGAGATTGCCTTAAAGGTTGAGTAGGAATTCTAATACTAAGTAAATGTTCTAATATGGATTAATATTATAAGTGACATAGTGAATATTTTTATGCTGAGACCATTACTTTCCTATGTATACTGGGAACTTTAATTATACTATTAATGAATGTACAGTCAGTGAGTTGCTTCTGGACTTCAGTACCTTTGCAACTTGCCTTCCCCTCAGTGGTAAGATTTTCAGTGCTATAGCCAACCTACTTAGTTTATTTCTCATCTGGAATTCACCATTCCCTAATGGCCCTGTTGAATTGTATGTGATTGCTTATGTAGCTGTGTCCTTCTCTTTGTTTTTTTGAACAAGGTCTGGGTTGTAGCAAATATTCAGCAAATGGAATACTAAAAAGTCTAATTTCTTATTGAACTTACATTGTAGTGAAGAGAGACTGATGATTAAAAACATATAAAAATAAGCAAACTACTAATTGCTACAGCTTGGTAAGTGCTAAAAGACAAGAAAAAGTAGATCAGAGTCAGAGATCCAGAGTGCTAGGGATAGGCAAAGGGTTGAGATTTCAAATGGGATGGTTAGAGTTTCTTTGTTGAAAGGTAATATTTGAACAAAGACTTGAAGGAAGTAAAGAAGTAAGCCAAGTGTTTATCTGGGGTAAGAGCATATATTCAGGGAATAGTAGTATCAATTAGCTAAAGTTTTCTCTGAATAAAATGGGGAGTTATTGCAGGCTGTTGAGAAGTGACATAATTTGATTTATGGTTTTAAAACGATTGCTTTAGTTTTTATTGAGAATAGATTGTAAGGATCAGAGACTGAAGCAGGAGGATTATTGAAGAGGCTTTTCTTTATTTTACCATAATTTTATTAAATTTTTATTTTATTGAATTCTTTTTTTTTTTTTTTTGCGGTACTGGGGATTGAACTCAGGGGCATTCTACCTCCGAGCTACACCCCCAGCCCTATTTTTTATTCTTTATTTTGAAACCGAGTCTCACTAAGTTGCGGAGTGCCTCACTAGGTAGCTGAGGCTGGCCGCGAACCCGGATCCTCCGGTCTCAGCCTCCCAAATGCTGGCGTTACAAGCGTGCGCCACCACGCCCGGCTTTTATTGAATTCTTATTTTAACATAATTTTAAACTTACAGAAAAGTCACAATAATAATACAAAGAATTTTCACATACTTTCTCAAGATACCCCAAATGTTACTGTCTTACCATATTTGATTCATCTTTCAATTGTTTACATTTTTAAATTAGCAAATAAAACTCATATATTTATGGCATAAGGCATGATGATGTCTTAATATGAATATATTGTGGAATAACTAAATCTAGCTAACATATGTATTACTTCACATAGCTATCTTTTTGGGGGGTAGTGAAAATAGCAAATTTCAAAAATATAATACATTGTTATTAATTATAGTTACTGTGTTGAATAATGAAACTCTTGAACTTTTTCCATCCTGTGCAAAGTGTTTATATCCTTTAACCAACACCTTCCCAATCCCCACTTCCCACACATACATATACCCCATCCCAGTCTCTGGTCATCAACATTCTTCTCTATGAGCCTATCATTTTATATTCCACATACCAATGAAATCATGAAGTATTTATCTTTCTGTGGGCTAGCTTATTTTGTATACTTAACATGATATCTGCCAGGGTTTTTTTTATGTTGTCACAAATGACAGAAGTTTTGTCACTTTTTAACCTATTATTTTTCATTATCCTATGTATAGAACACCTAGAAAAAACTTAAATTGAACTGGGCACGGTGGCACATACCTTTAATCCTAGTACTTGGAAGGTTGAGACAGGAAGATTGCAAGTTTGAGGGAACTTAGCAAGACTTTGTCTCAGAATAAAAAATAAAAAGGGCTAGGGTTTTAGCTCAGTGGTAGAACTTCCCTAGGTTTAATCCCTAGTTACTGCCTCCCCCCCCCCAAAAAAAAAAAAACTTAAATTGAGCAAGAAACATACCACTTATGGTCACTTTGAAATAAATATTATTATTTCATATTTCTAGGATTTTGAGAAAAGTAGTAGGTGAATGATTAGAGCATTTGAAAAAATATAATAGTATCAGTTATAATGCTTGCTTTTTCATCTCTGGTTTTAATTATTTGGGTTTTCTCCCTTTTTGTCTTGGTTAGTATAGCTAAAAGTTTATCAATTTTGTTTATGCTTTCAAAAAACCAAATCTTTGATTTACTGATTTTCTTTTTTTTTTTTTTTTTGGTACCCAGGGGCATTTTACCTCTGAGATATACTTCCAGCCCTTTTTATTTTTTCTTTTTGAAACAGGGTCTCACTAGATTGCTGAGAATCTCATTACTTGCTGAGGCTGTCCTTGAAACTGCGATCCTCCTGTCTCAGCCTCCCCAAGTACTGGGATTACAGGCATGTGCCACCATGCCCTGCTTCATTGATCATTTATGGTGTTTTTTAAATATGTATTTTATTTCTTTTTCCCCTGATCTTTACTATTTCTTCCTTTCTTCTAATTTAGGGTTTGGTTTGTTTTTGCTTTTCTAGTTCTTTGAGTTGTATCATTAAGTTGTTTACTTGAAATATTTTTTTTTAATCCAGGTGCTTATTAATATCAATTTTCCTCTTAGTACTGCTTTTATTATATCCCATAGGGTTTGATATGATATATTTCATTTTCATTTGTTTTGAGAAATTTTACATTTCTTCTTTGATTTCTTCATTGGTGTATTCGGTTTTCAAGAGCATGTTGTTTAATTTTCATGTATTTATACAATTTCCAAAAATGTCTGTATGTAATCCTGCAGTTATTGAATGAATGTTCTGAAAAATTTCTGCTAATTTCCTTTGTATAGTTCAACTCCATTATTTCTTTGTTGATTTTTTTTTTGGTCTGGATGATTTGTCCATTGATAAAAATGGAGTGTTTAAGATCCTCGACTATTATTGTATTGTAGTACCTTTTTCTCCTTATCTCTGTCTTTTTCTTTTCCCTTTAGACCTAATATTTCTTACTTTGTATAATTGGGTGCTCTAGTGTTGGGTGCATTTATTTTTGCAATTGTTATTTTTTTCTTATTGAATTGATCACTTTATCATTATATAGTGAACTTCTTGGTCTCTTTTTACTGTTTTTGACCTATAGTTTGTTTTATCTGATGTAAATATAGCTACTCCTGTTTGCTTTGAGTTTCTGTTTCCATGGTGTACTTTTTCCATCCTTTCACTTTCATTCTTTCTATATCTTTACTGGCAAAGTGCATTTCTTGTAGGCAGCATATCATTCAGTACTTTTAAAAATCCATTTATCCAATTTAAATATAAAGATTTTTTGTGAACTAAAAATGATCAGTTTTGTGACTTTTCTTTATGTGCTTTGAGAAGAAAATGTTCTATCATGAGGATGTAAATTTCCATATATATATGTATATATATATGTATCTCCATATGATTTACAATATTAGCCAGGTACAGTGGCACACGCGTGTAATCCCAGTACTTGGTAGGCTGAGGAAGAAGACTCACAGGCTCAAGGAGAATGTGAATGAGAATTTAATGAGATCCTTTTTCAAAATAAAAAATAAAATAGGGCTGGGGTATAGTTCTGAGGTAATATCCCTGAGTTCAATCCCCACAAAAGAAAGAAAACAAGAAAAAAAGATCTATAGTATTGATAATGTGATTTTGTTTTTTAATATTATGACATCATATTTTTTTTTCATAAATTATGTAATACTTTTAATTTTGTAGGCATTGAGCTTTTTCTTTGAAGTCTCAGATTTAGTAGCATTTGTATTGCAGTTGATCATTCTAGGTCATTTCCCCAAGGAATATGGTAAACTCTTCCAATATGTAGATACATATCTTTTATTTCCAGAAATTTTTCTTGGATTATCGTTTTGGTTTTGGTACTGGGGATTGAACCAAGAGGCATTCTACCTCTGAGCTACATCCCCATTCTCTTCTTTATTTTTTATTTTGAAATAGGGTGTTGCTTAGTTGCTGAGGGTCTTATTAAGTTGCTGAGGTTGGCCTCAAACCTATGATCCTCCTGTTTCAGCCTCCCAAGTACTGGGATTACAGGTGTGCGCCACTACGCCTGGCTATAGTTTTAAATAGTAGTTCCTTTGTTTTGTGTGTGTGTGTGTATGTGTGTGTGTGTGTGTGTGTGTGTGTGTTTCTACATACATAGGGTTTTTTCTTCTTTGCTTTGCTTGTTTTCCTTTTTTTTTGCAGTACTGGGGATTGAACCCAGAGGCATTCTACCTCTGAGCTATACCTCCAGCCCTAATTTTTATTCTTTATTGAAACAGGGTCTCACTAAATTGCAGAGGGCCTCACTAGGTAGCTGAGGCTGGCCTCGAACCCATGATTCTCCTGTCTCAGCCTCCCTTTCTTAAATGCCTGCTAATATTTAGCCCTTTCTTAAGTGCCTCTTAATATTTTTTTTGAATCTGTTCTTCCTCATATATCTTAAAATTTTCTATTCCTATGCAAGATTTTTTTTTAGATTATTTTTTTCTTCCTTTCTTGAGTTCTTTTTCTTTCTTGTTTTTGCTTTCTGACAATTACTTGTTTTACTTTTTAATTTCTGATTCAAAGTGGATTCCATGTACTGAAATGTTCTTCATTCAATTTGGAGTATTGTATGTATGTATTTTCATGCTTCAAGTGAAGTAATCTTCTTTCTTCTTTTTTTTTTTTTTTTTCCTTTTCTGGTTATTATTTTAACAGCTTTTCATTGATACACTCTTCTTTGACCTGCTCATTTTATGGATTTTGGGTGGTTTGCACCTTTCCTAGTTTGAGTGTACACTTTTTTGTCAGTACAGTGAAGTCTGGTTTCTTTAAATGGATGGCCTTTTGTGTGTGTGCTGTAGATGGGCAGGTTACTTGTTGGCTGATTTTTCATTTCTCTTTTTTGCACAACTACTCTTTGCTAATTTCCCCTACCTTCTTTTCTTTATCACATGTTGTTCAAAGGATGCCTCTTCCTTTTTTAACTTTTTTTTCCCCAGAATTGATGATTCTGAAGGCTGCTCTTAAATCATGTGCACTGTTAAGCGTCTTCCTTTCATTCAGTGCTCTAATTTTTAAGATCCCTTTTCAACACTTTTCAAAGAGTGAACTTTTTCTTCCTAGTGGTAATTTTAGCCTTAAGTCTCATTCTAGCATCCCTCTTTTCTTTTCTGGGAAGTTTTTCTTGGAAGGTCCTTGTTTTTCATGGAGGATTATTGCATGAACAAGAAAGATTGTTGCTGGGCATGATGGTGCATGCCTGTAACCCCAGTACTTGGGAAGCTGCGATAGGAGGATCACATGTTGGAGGCCAGCTGCAGCAACTTAGTGAGACCTTGCTCCAAAATAAAATAGGTCTGGGGTATAGCTTAGAGGTAGACTGTTCCTTGGTTCAATCCCCAGTACCACACACAAAAAAAGAAAAAAGAAGGAAAAGAGAAAGAAAAGAAAGAAAGAAAGGAAAAAAAAAGGAAGTAAGGAAGATACGCTGGTTGTTTACTGGGATTTGTGTATATTTTTCTGTTTGTAGATAAAGTTTTTTTTTTCCAGTTACATTGAGGGCTTTCACATAATTTTGTTTTGCATGTATGTATGTATAATTTTTTTTTTTAATCAGTCTTTACTTTTTTTTTTTTTTTTTTTGCGGTACTGGGGATTGAACTCAGCGACATTCTACCTCCGAGCTACACCCCCAGCCCTATTTTTTATTCTTTTTTTAATTTTGAAACAGGGTCTCACTAAGTTGCGGAGGGCCTCACTAGGTAGCTGAGGCTGGCCGCGAACCAGGATCCTCCGGTCTCAGCCTCCCAAATGCTGGGATTACAAGCCTGCGCCACCACGCCCGTAATTTGTGTTTTTAAGGATGTTGTGTTGGGAGGTTTTAATTTATGTGACCACTATTATCTAGACTTGTGGTTCTTGTTTTGAAGTCAGAAGTAAGTGGGAGGATTTGAGGATAATTATAAGGATTTTTATCTAAGCAATTATAAGGATAGAATTAAATCAACTAAAAAATGGGGAAAACTGCAGAAGGAAGATTGGAGAAGATCAAATCTTTAATCTTAAGTTATATTTGAAATTTCTATTAGGTTTCTAAATAGAGATGTTCAGAAGTCATTGGATAAATGAGCCTGGAATTTAGAAAGGAAATATAAATTTGTCCATTATTGACAATTAGATGGTATTTAAAATCGTAGAACCATCTGGGTGTGGTGGCGCACGCTTGTAATCCCAGCATTTGGGAGGCTGAGACCGGAGAATCTGAGTTCGCGCTCAGCCTCAGCTACCTAGTGAGGCATTCCGCAACTTAGTGAGACCCTGTTTCAAAATAAAGAATAAAAAATAGGGCTGGGGATGTAGCTCAGAGGTAGAATGCCCCTGAGTTCAATCCCCAGTACCGCAAAAAATAAATAAATAAATAAATAAATCATAGAACCAGATGAGACCACCTAGAGTCAATATAGACAGGGGAAAAGGACCAAGCACTGAAAACCACAGTTCTTCTGCATTAAGTGGTTAGGATATGTGAAGAAACCAGCAAGGTAGATTAAGTGGTGACCCTTGAGGTAGGAGGAAAACTAGGAAAGTCAGATGCCCTTGAGGCCAAATACAATTTTTTAAGGAGGAGGGAGGGATATCTTTGTCAGGTGCTACTGATGGTTCAAGTTAGATGAGCGTTTATCATTGAGAATTGAATTTAGCTGATGACATTGACAAGAGCAGATTGTTGAACTGAATTTTAAATAGTGATGCAATGTTTTTAAGTTAATTCTTGTCAGTTTGGAGCCCTTGGCATAGAAGCAGAATGAAAATGGCCTAAACAGACTGGACTTTGGCCTCTACTTGTTTTAAAAGAACTGCTAAGCTTTGATCTACTTTTGTGTGTTAGGTTTATATATAATATTTTGTTTAGAATTCATAGTTAAAAATATCTCCTAAGTAAATAAAAACATAGGTAGTTTGTAAACCACTATTAAGAACTCTTCAACGAAGACAGTGCTAAATGTACATTTTTCTTTAATTTTACTAAGCGTAAATCTTTTGTTTTAATACAGTTTCTATTATTTAATTCTAATATCAAAAGTGAGTGTGATATTTTTAACTTCTTTTAATGTAAAGTCAAAGCTTTTGGGGGGGTTGTATGTATGGCTTTAGACTCATTTATTTCTTTAAATTCTTCAAACTCTTCCAAGCTAAAATTCATGTGTTATGATCTTTCTATTCTCAGCACTTATAATGGTGCCTAACATATAGTAGATGTTTAGTTAGTGTTTGTTAAGTTGGCGGAAATGAGTCCCACAGGGGTAGTCTTTGGCTTACCTTACTTACCTCATTTCCTTTCTCACAGTGTTTTTGCTACCCTCTCTCTGAAGCAGTAGAATAAAGAAAAAGGTAGTTCCTTTGAGAATGTAAAACCTCTTGAGATAGTTTCACTTTTAAGTCTAAAAGACTTCTTGTCATTTTATCTCTAACATTTGATTTTATTTTTCTCCTTAAGTTGTTATTTCAGAGTTTTCCACTTCTGCATTTGAAATTAACCTATATTTATTGACTGCTTCCAGCAATTTATTTTCTTCAAAGAATGAGACATGTTCTTCTATGCCTATGTGATATATAGGGAGGCAAATGGTATAATAGAAGAATAAGTGGGCAGTCCATCAAAACTAGGATGAACTTCTACCACTTTCATTCCTCTCTTTAATAAATAATTATCACACATCTTCTGTGTGCCAAATATTTACTAAAAGTGTGTGTGTGTGTGTGTGTGTGTGTGTGTGTGTGTGTGTGTTTTATTTATTCAGTGGTACTGAGGATAGAACCCAGGGGCATTCTGCCTCTAACCTACACTTCCAACCCTATTTTATTGTGAAACAGGGAACAAGGTCTTACTCACTGGTCTCAAACTTCCTCCCCTCTCTTGTCTCCCAAATACTGGAATTATAGGCAAGTTCCACCATCCCCAGCGCATGTTTTTGTTTTTGTTTTTACTGGAGATTGAACCCAGGGGCAGTCTACCTCCAAGCTATACCCCCACCCCTATTTTATTTTTTTTATTTTGAAATAGGGTCTCACTAAGTTGTGGAAGGCCTCACTAAGTAGCTGAAGCTGGCAATGAACCTGCCATCCTCCAGTCTCAGCCTCCCAAGTACTGGGATTACAAATGTGTGCCACCATGCCTGGCTTCAGTGCAAGTGTTTTAATTGGTAGTTTTTTATTTTGTTTTGTTTTAGAAATCTCATTTTCACAATTAAAAAAAAATATGAACATGTAGTTTATAATTAAAATTAAGTACTTTACTGAGCAAAATCATAAAATAAGTAGAATAATACAATAAAAAATATAGGCATTTTAAAATTGGAAATACTTTTCCACAAATATTGGAGATTAGTACAAATTGTCATGTAGGTAAACAGTAAAGTTATGAGCCACTGAGAAGATATAAAAGGTAAGTGTAAGCCGGGCATGGTGGCACATGCTTGTAATTCCAGTACTTGGGAGGCTGAGACTAGAGGATCCGGGTTTACAGCCAGCCTCAGCTACTTAGTGAGGCCCTCTGCAACTTAGTGAGACCCTGTTTCAAAAATAAAGAATAAAAAATAGGGTCGGGGGTGTAGCTCGGATGTAGAACGCCTCTGGGTTCAATCCCCAGTACCACACACACACACACACAAAAGTAAGTAGTATTTTTAAGTTTTATGTACCTTTTAAAATAAATAAATACCTTTTATGAAAGTTAGAACACAGACAACATTCTTGAAATCTATGGTAAAATTTATGCAAACATAGGAAATGTACCTTTATTAACTAGATGTTCTCATGTAATTTAATCAATGACATGAGTCATGAAATAACAAAACATGATATTTTGCTACATCATTAGTAGGCATTCATTTCACGTGTATTTTCTGAAGTACTCTCTCTCAAGTCTTCTGTGGACCACTTAACCATCTGTACCAGAGACAAGTGGTTACTGATAAGGACACTAATCTCTAAATCCGTATTTAATAGTGAACTATATATTTTTCCTTCATGACTGTTACGTAGATATCCGCACTGCACCCCCAAAATGTT
Source organism: Graphiurus murinus (assembly GCA_004027655.1). Classification (NCBI taxonomy): domain Eukaryota; kingdom Metazoa; phylum Chordata; class Mammalia; order Rodentia; family Gliridae; genus Graphiurus; species Graphiurus murinus. The sequence goes on along the minus strand of PVLC010006969.1, from coordinate 58,191 downwards.
AAAATTTACTTGCTTGATCCCTGTGTGTGTAGGGCGTGGGTACTGGGGGTTGAGCCCTGGGGAATTCTATCTCCTAGCTACACCTCCACCCCTACTTTTTATTCTTCATTTTGAAACAGAGTCTCATTAAGTTGCAGAGGGCCTCACTTAAGTAGCTTAGGCTGGCTGTGAGCCTGCGATTCTCCTGTCTCAGCCTTCCAAGTAAGGGGAAGAAATGATAAATGTTTGATGATAGGTAAGCCAATTACCAGATCTGATGATCATGCATTATATACATATATTATATATCATAGTATAGCCCATAAATATAATTATCATATATAAATTAGGAATTACAAAAATATTAAAAGGGAACCACATAACCAGCTTCAAGAAAAGTAGATCATTGAGTCATTTAAGTTTTTAACCCTCTTTGTCTCTGTATATGTATATATGTATGACATTAAGACCTTAACCCTATTATTTCTTCCCAGGTATGCCTATGCCCAGTGCAGGTGCTTTTTGTTTTTTTTTTTTTTTTGGTGGTACTGGGGATTGAACCCAGGGGCATTCTATCTCCAAGCTATACCACCAGACCTATTTTTTATTCTTTATTTTGAAACAGGTCTCACTAAAGTTGTGGAGGGCCTCACTAAATATCTGAGGCTGGCCTCAACCTGCAGTTCTCCTGTTTCAGCCTTCCAAGTACTGGGATTACAAGTGTGCACCATGAATGCATACTCTTATTCATTTATAGATGAGGTAACTGAGGCCTGGAGTGACGTGACTAACGTAAAGCTACTAAGAACAGAGGATGTTTTTCAACAAAAATTTAAAATTCAAAATTATTTTTGTAGTATGCTACTTTTTATTATTAGTGTGCTTCACAAAATATGTATTTTTCTTTTATACCAATTTGAACTTTCTTTAGTGCCATTATTGATATATATATATATATATACACACACACAATAATATACATATATAAATGTGAGTTCACATATCTGTAATATTTATAATTTTTTCATCTGATTTTCTTTTGTAAATAATCTCTACAGAGTCAAATAAAGCCTTTTATAATAGCCAGCTCACAAAATAAAGGGAACAGCAAGGTTTTATAGTGGAAGCATTGACAGATACCAGCAGTAGTAACCTAAATACTGTGTTATAACTATGGTACATGTTTATTAAGACAAAAGCTTAGTGACTGCAGTCCTTTTTATAACTCATAAAAAAAAAATCTGTCTGCCCTGTTGTGCAGTATTCCTGTAACTGCATATAACTTCACTAAAATATTTCCTTAGATGGGATTTTTAAATAAAAATAATAGCTAAAACATCGGAAATAGTGTAAAAAAAAAAAAACCAATCTAGAAGAATGAAAAATGGATCAAAGTGAGTGGCATAATTTAGTCAACTACAATGGATGTGGTGGCAACATGCCTGTAATTCCAGTGCTTGGGAAGCTGAGACAGGAGGATCTCAGGTTCAAGGCCAGTAACAGCAACTTAGCAGGACCCTTTTCCCAACAAAAGTTTTGGAAGTATAGCTCAGAGGTAGAATGCCCCTGGGTTCAATCTCTAGTACCACCACCAAAAAAAAAAAAAAAACCAAAACAAAAATCACTTATGTAATGGTTTGTCTTATTCATATTAGGTATAAAAAAGAGGCTGCTAATATTGGAACTAAAAACTTAATTTAGCCGTATTTGTGCAACTTATTTTTAATTCATAAACTAGAAGATAAATCATGATAACTTTTTGATCTAACACTAGAATTTCTTTTTGTAGTATTGGGAATTAAAACCAGGGTTTCCAGCCGGGCGTGGTGGCGCACGCTTTTAATCCCAGCATTCCGGAGGCTGAGACCAGAGTATCCGGGTTCGAGGCCAGCCTCAGCTACCTAGTGAGGCACTCCGCAACTTAGTGAGACTCGGTTTCAAAATAAAGAATAAAAAAAATAGGGCTGGGGGTATAGCTCGGGGGTAGAATGCCCCTGAGTTCAATCCCCAGTACCGCAAAAAAAAAAAAACCAGGGTTTCCCATACACTAGTCAAGTGCTCTACCATTGAGCTATACCCTCAGCCCCAACATTAGATTTTAATTAAAAATGAAAGGAATTGAACACAACTACTTAAAACTAATAAAATATATTTTTCCTTTTTAAAATTATTTTAAGGACCTCATTTTATACCCACTAACACATCAAATATTTCAGGATCTCCCTTTCTATTTTTATTGTTATGTTACTGTGCTTAGATTCCCTTCCTTTTATATTCTTATATAGGAACAAAAATTTAAATATATACAATAGCTGTCTCTAAATGAGATATTAGCATCTTGAAGAAAGCTTTATCCTCCTAAATTTTGGTTCCTTGGCTACCTGCCAAGTGAGTGTCCTACTAAATTATTGGCTACCAAGTACCTAATTTGTCTCTCAGCCAACAAGTGGCACCAGTTTATGTCTTTTCATTCTTTTGGCGGGAGGTGGCGGGTGGGGGGGTGAGAAATTGTAAAAATTTTTAAGTCTAGGAGTTTTAAAAACCAAGTCTGGGTCAGGTTTGGAGCCAGCAAAATTAAATTTGTAGCTACTGTTTTAATTGTCTAAAAGTTAATAGATTCAGGAACATTTGGGGCAACAGTAAACTTGAATGAATGAATAAACTAACAAATTGAGATGTTTAATTTTAATAAGGATAATTGTAATTGGTAACATTTGACAGTATCTTTTGAGAACTGATACTGAAACAAAAAAAATCCATGATGACTTTCTTTTCTTTCTAGTTTGTAGTGTTATGGAGCATTATTTTTAAACCATATTCATTTTCTGCAAGTTATGAAATAAACTTTGTTAATACCTCAAATAAATAGTTTCAGCAATAAGATAGTTTTGGTGTTTTGGATTTATAATAATAGCTTGATGACCTTTAAAGATGTTCTTTTTAATAATAATAGTTTTATAAAATTTTGTTCACTCATCATGCTAAAAATATATTTTCATCCCATAAATATTGGAATCAGAGACCTCTTAACCAGGGCTTTGGCTATTGCATAAACCAACATGTTACAGAGGTTTGAGCTTTATGTTTCCTCCAGAGAGAAAGATATTGTAACTCAACGCTAAGCTCTGATCATTCTTTCTCTCTGCAAAAATCCCATTTTTCCCTCCTTCTAATATTTCAGGAACTAGAGGATGCCTTTCTCTGGGTTCCTACCAAACTTTGATAAGTCCTTTTTCTTTTTTTCTTTTTGCCTAATGTATTGTTAAGATGAGATATTTCATTATAGGGCACCTGTTGTTTTCAGATACTTATGGATCAAAGTTTTTGTCTTTGAGAACCAACTCATGTTTTCAGTATACTATGAAGTGCGAAGCCATTTACTATTATAGAGCAGATGGAATTGGAGGCTTTTGAGGTTGTTTGTGTGTTTAGACCCGAGAGGACCAATGGGAGTGGTAGCAGTGGAAATAATGGCATGTTGTCCCCGATAAGTAAGGAACATAAAGGGTCTCAATATATTTTCCACAAAGCAATCTCCCCACTAGATATTAATATAGGTTGATAAGTTTTGGGTTTGTTTTTGTTTTTTTAAAGCCCTGATGGGGTTGGAACTCAGAGCTTCTGGGCATGCTAGGCAAGCTTCACCACTGAGCTCTATCTCCAGCCTTGATAAAATTTTTTTTTGTATGGGGATTGAACCCAGGGGCATTCTACCTTGGAGCTACACCCAGCCCTTTTTACTTTTTATTTTGAAACAGGGTCTTGCTAAGTTTCTGAGGCTGATCTCGAACTTGTGATTCCTTTCTCAGCCTCAGTAGTGGGACTTCAGGCATGTGCCACCATGCCTGGCAATAAGATAATTTTCTAAAATGCAAATACCTACTTGGAGGAATAGAGCTATCATTAATTAACACTTTAGTCTGGATTGTTTTAATTACTAGGGATAGCAATATCAAATTAGATTGAAGAACAGTTAAGATTGGGAGTCCTTTAAGAAGGTTAAGAAGAGCATAAATCTTGCTCTTTCTTGTGATGTTTACTTACCTCTGTGATGTGAAAGCCTTTCAGTACCCAAGGAATGTAAATCCTAATAAAGGGGAGACATTTGGGAAAGGAAGTAGAATGATCAAAGGTGGACTTTGCAGTTTTGTTCAGTCCTGATAGTCTGTCCTTGAGAATCACATTTATTTTTGGCAAATACAATCTTCTGTATGTCCTCACAGCATCTTAGACCCTACCCTAGACCTACTGAATCAGAATCTTCATTTTAATAAGATCCATAGGTGAATCGCATGTACATTAGAGTAGCAGCGCTTGCTCTAAATCACTGACATCTTAGGCAATTGTGATTTGTTTACAAAGCAGCTTCTACTTTCTTCCTGCTTCACTTGCCCTCTCTTCCTTATGTTGAATTTCTCAGTCCAGGATACTATAGTCTTCTATTTTTCAGCTCATTGTTATGTATCCTTGGTACTTCCCTGTTAATAAATGGAGATGAAGCTGGGCCTGGTGGCACATGCTTGTAATCCCAGCATTTGGGAGGCTGAGACTGGAGGATCCCGGCTCGCGGCTAGCCTCAGCTACCTAGTGAGGCACTCCGCAACTTAGTGAGACCCTGTTTCAAAATAAAGAATAAAAGCCGGGCGTGGTGGCGCATGCTTGTAATCCCAGCATTCGGGAGGCTGAGACCGGAGGATCCGGGTTCGCGGCCAGCCTCAGCTACCTAGTGAGGCACTCCGCAACTTAGTGAGACCCTGTTTCAAAATAAAGAATAAAAAATAGGGCTGGGGGTATAGCTCGGAGGTAGAATGCCCCTGGGTTCAATCCCCAGTACTGCAAAAAAATAAATAAATAAATGGAGATGAAGAAGAGAAGTTGCGCTAAGGAACATACCACCTGAAAGAGGGTAGTAGAATAAATCAAATTTCCTTTTAAATGACCGTTATTTTCTTATCATTTGGTAGATTTTTTTTTAATGTATAACTTCATAAAGTATTTCCTGTGAACTCAGAGGGCCTCTCATACATGGAAATGGAATTACCAGATCCTGGAACACTCAAGGGTAGAGCTTATTCATGGAAATGTTCTCACAATACCACAATACCTAATACTGACCTTATAGAGTATTTACAAGGTCTGAGAAGTACTAGTTAGATGACTATTCCTCTACTGCTCTGAAGTATTCTTCTTTCTGACTGATGTGGAGAAAGCAGCAGACTTCTAATATCTCGTGAGTAAATTTCAAGTAGCATCTAATTCTAATGGCATCTTTGGCAGCAAAGAGGCTACTTCCCTCCCTCCTGAAAGTAAAAATGATGGATATTTCCATGATCTTACCACACTATAAAACTTAAGACCTTCTGCCTACCTCTTAATGTCATTGTATTGTGAGTTGTAAATACCTCCATTAGTGGTGTTGAGAACAGTGGAGAGTTATGGGCTTGGTAAAGCAGGGCTAGCTGAACTATTATTTTAGCTGCTAGATGATTAATGAAAATAAACTAAAAAAAGAAAAGGAATAATTTCCTATACTTTGATATAGGATAAAAACAAATATTTCCTATCCCTATGACTTTTCTTCTTTTAAATTATCTTGAAAATTAGTCTTACAAATAGCTTCAAAAAACATCTTTGTACTGAGCATGTCAGCTCATGCCTGTAATCCCAGCTACTCTGGGAGGATGAGGCAGGAGGCTCACAAGTTCAAGGCCAGCCCAAGCAACTTAGCAAAACCCTGTCTTGAAATAAAAAGTAAATAGGCTGGAGGTATAGCTCAGTGGTATAATGAACCTGAGTTCAATCCTTAGTACAGCACACATATGTACATACACACACACACACACACACACACAACTTTGGAACCAACATAAAATTGTATTTTACCTCTTTACTTTGATTTTCCTGTTTCCATATCCTAGTTCTTGAATTCATAAATTCAGAGAACGTAGGAGTCATTTGTAGCAAATACACCAAGTTTACACACAATTTACAATAAAGTATTTGCAACAAAGAGCTAAAAAGAAGAGAGCTTGTGTTATATGGACTGAATATTGGTGGTGGTGAGTTTATTAGTAATGATTACAGATTTCCAGTTATGTGGTAAAGTGGCTTCTTGGTTAATCGACCCAGGTTTTTTAGCTGTTGCTTACATAGTATAGATCTCCTTAAAATACAAACTTGTGCCTTCTTGTTGTCACTTTTCTTTCATTACCCTTTTCCTCCTAGGGATGGTGAGCTGAACAAAAGAGATTAGTAACTATCTCAGTGACATAGTTTTATGATGAAGACTGCCTGCAATTTATTTATAAGAAACCTAAGGAACTTCTATTTTTCTTCAGGTCAACTCCAAGAAAAGGGTGCTTAAAATTCATGTCAACTCAGAGTATCATCCCCACCAAAGATACAACTAAGGTTATAGATATGGTTGCTATTGAGAAGGCATGTCACCAGTCTAGTGGGAAGCCTTATATCAAACTAAAGATCTCAGTACTATTAAGACTTTTTTGTTCTTATACTTTGAGCACTTAGAGAAATATACTATTTATTTATTTACAGTTTTTCTCTTTTTAAATTTTTTTTTTATTGGTGCATTGTAATCATACATCTTTTTTAGGTACAAGCTGGTAAAGGCATACATGCACACATTTCTCACTTAACCCTTCCCTAATTCCTGCCCCATTCCCTTGCCCTCCCACCTTTTCAAGTTCAGTTTAGTGATTGACTTTGATATGTTTGTGAAAGTACATCATGTGCATTAGAAATACACAATTTAAATACGCAATTTAGACTAATAAAATAGAGCTGAAAGTTAGGAGTCTTTGACCAGTTAATTTGCAAGAAGGGTTCCAGCCAGGACTATTCAGTGGGGAAAGAATAATCTATCTAACAAACAGTGCTGAGACAATTAAATATCCAATTGCAAAAGTACAAGGTTGCAAAAAGTTACAATATATACAAGAATAAACCCAAATAGATCAACTACTAATATGGGAATTAGAATTATAAAATGCCTAGGAGTAAACATAGAGGTAAATCTTCATACCCTTGGATTTGGCATTTTTATATTTGTTACTCCAAAGCACAGGTAACAAAAGAAAAGTAGATAAATTAGATTTCATCGAAATTAAAAGCTTTTGTTCATGAAAAGAAATTGTCAAGAAAGTAAAAAGCCTATAGAATGGGAGAAAACATTTACAAATCATATAGTATCTAATATTCAAAATATATAGAGAATTTTTATAACCCAATGATGAAAATACTAATAGCCAAATTTAAAAATGGACAACAGACTGAAATAGACATTTCTCCAAAGAAAATATACAAATTACTAACAAGCACATAAAAGCATGCTTAACAGCATTACTCATTAGCAAAATATGAACCAAAATGATAGTAAGATACCACCTCACACCTATTATTATTAAAAAAAAATAATGGCAAGGAAATGGAGAAATACATTACTGATGGAAATATGCAGTAATGGAGCTGCTATGGAAACATTTCTGTGGTTCCTTAAAAAGTTAAACATAGCTGGGCATGGTGGCACATGCCTATAAACTCAAGTACTTAGGAGACTGAGGCAGGAGGATTTCAAATTGAAGCCAGACTGGACAATTTAGTAAGACCCTGTCTCAAAATAAGAAAATAAAAAGGGCTGAATATAGCTCAGTGGTAGGGCACCCCTGGGTTCAATTCACAGTACTAGGGGGGAGAAAAGTTAAACATAGAATTCCTTAGATGATTCAGCAATTCTGTTCCTGCATGCGTATTTAAAATGGGTACTCAGCTGGGCGTGATGGCGCACGCTTATAATCCCAGTACTTGGGAAGCTGAGACCAGAGGATCCGGGTTCGCGGCCAGCCTCAGCTAGTTAGTTTGGCCCTCTACAACTTGGTGAGACCCTGTTTCAAAATAAAGAATACAAAATAGGTCTGGGGGTGTAGCTCGGAGGTAGAATGCCCCTGGGTTCCATCCCCAGTACCGCAAAAAAAATAAATAAATAAAAGGGTACTCAAACACACCTTTACATGAATATCCATAGCTGTACTATTCACAGTAACCAAAAGGTAGAAACAACCCAAGTGTCTATCAACAGATAAATGGATAAACAAAAATTGGGGTAGACACACACACACATGAAAAGAGTAAGTGTTGATTTATACATGCCACAATGTGGATGAACCTGTGAACATATTTTGCTAAATGAAAGAGGCCAGACATAAAGAGTCACGTATTATATGAGTCAATTTATATGAAATGTCCAGAGTAAATTAATCCATTAAGACAGAAAGCATGTTGCTGGAGCCTGGGGATGGGAGAAGCAGGAAGGGGCTGTGTTTATGGAGTTTTTTTAAGGGATTATGGAAATATCTTAGAACTAGGTAGATGGAGTGATTGTGAACATTGTGAATTTACTGAGTACCACTAATCATACACCTTAAAGTAGTAAACTTTATGTTATATGAATTTCACCTTTTTTTTTAGGGGGGATTAGTTATACCAGTACATAGGGAAAATGCTATAAAAACTAGCGTCAGCACACACGGTCTTGTGGGAACGTTTGCTGTGGAATCAAAGTACCTTATTCTGGAACTACTTAGAGAAAAGCTCTTAAAAAATAAATGTCCTATTCCTGTATTTTGCCTTTATTGTGTGCCTAGTTTTTATTTATTTATTTTTGCCTTTTACAAGTCAAAAAAGTTAACAATATTTAGGATTCCAAATATAATTTTTTGTTATTTAGAATTCACATAGTGATTTGATGGGCAAAATAAAAAGTGTTAGAAGACAATATGATAGAAGAAAAATTAAAATAGTTGTAATCGATTGCTACAAAGTATAATAAAATCTTCTTAGTGTTAAAGGATTCATGCTTAAGAGAGTATATAATTTGTCAGCATTGAAAATATACTGTTCCTCTGCTCAACAAACAAGATGAGCAAGGGAAGTAAAAGCTTTCGTTTCTGTTGCTCCTCCCTGATGGAAGATGAGTGGATTTCATGCTTAAACATTTGCCACATATAGTTTCATTAATAGCACTTCAGCCTTGCTCTGCCCCATTTGAAACAGTCCGGTAAATCCAGTCTCCTGCTTGACTTGTCAGAGTTTCTTAGTGTACTGTTCATTCAGAGATTATCTTTCAATACTTTTAAACTATTATTCATGTTGAGAAATACCTTATTTTTAAATTAGCTTAATTCATGTTTAATGTTAATAAGTGATACCTAATGTTATTTTTGAAAAGGAAACATACATATCTTACCTGGGCATGGTAGCACATGCTTGTAATCCCAATACCTGGGAGGCTGCAACAGGAGGATTGCAGATTCGTGGCCAGCCTCAGCTACTTAGTGAGGCCCTGTGCAACTTAGTGAGACCCTGTTTCAAAATAAAGAATAAAAAATAGGGCTGGGGGGTGTAGCTCAGAGGTAGAATGCCCCTGGGTTCAATCCCTAGTACTGCAGGAAAAAAAAAAACCCATACATATCTTAAAATAAGATTTATAAGTACTGTCTCTAATGATAATGAAAATAAAGTTAAGAGTTGAACTTAACCCTTACTGAAAACATACAGCTTCCTTCAAATTAACTCTTTGGGCCTTGCTTCTCTCCTCAGTTAAGAAGACTTCTATGGATTAGAAATTTTCCCCTGGCTCCTGGTTGAATCACCAACAGCCTCCTTTGTTAGTTCCATGACCAGTGACCATTGAGAGCCCTTGGAGCACATAGCGTGTTTTATGAAGTATTTTGTTTTAGGTTATCTATCAATAAGATGTCCACTCATGTTAATATAAGACTGATTGCAAAATGATGAGAGATACTGCTAATAGAGCAGCTTAAGTTTAAATAAGAGAGCGAGCGAGCTTTGGAATGAGTCAGACATACAAAATACGATTTCTGGTCTACTTTCTCTTATTCTTCTGTGAATCATTAACATATCATACCATGGCCTTTTTCTAGCAACAGACTTTCTTTGGGCGTCCAGCCACCACATGATACTATTCTTGAAGGTTCTATTCTTATTCTCCCTCCTTGGCAGAAACACCCCAGGGAGGGAGCCAACCTGAGTTCCCCATTCCCAATTACCTTCTAACTATTTCTCCTATCCCACATCCCCAGCTATTCCCCTGAAGGCTTTTCTCTGTCTAATAAGTCCAGATGGGCCCAACCTCCTTATACTTTACTTTTAGGTTATATTTGTCTTTCTATATCTTTAATGAGCTCTTCCCTATTTCACATTTGCCTGCATTTAAAAATGATTGGAAGAATGCAGAGAATGACTTCCCTGTGCAACTTTTATTTCTAAGGGGAATACCATTGTGAAGATTGTACCACTATATGCAGACTCATAATTAATTGTGCCCATATGCTATCTGCTCTTCACTAATATTTTGTAGGGTTTCTCTGAACATATTTTCTTACCAGTGCTGTTCTAATAGTCCTATGAGAAATAATTCAGTTGGTCTCCATGGTAGTGAATCTTTATTAAATAGTTTTGTGGGAAGGTGTGTGTGAGAAAATATCCTATCACTTTAGATATTAGTAAAGGTTATTATATTGTGATGAATGACTTGATAAAGAGAAACCAGACTATTCTTATAACTGTAAAATTTTTATATTGAAGTCTTTTTGTGCCTTTCTCTTTTAGGGACTAATTTCAGGATTTGGCATCTATATTCTCTGGTCAGGCCTTATTAGGTCACCTTTTATAACACAGGAGTGTTGCTGACCAGTACCAGCTGAGACTATACCTTAAAAACAAAACAAAATTATAAACCCTGCTTGTTTTGCCTACCTTCTAAAACTGGTATCCTTACACTTCTTTTTCAACTTGTCTAAGAGCTGGGAGAGAATGAGAAGGGGGAGAGGAAGAGTGAGTGGAGTGTAGGATGGTGCAAGCTGCCTGCATGGATAGCTTCAGCAGTGGGCAGGAGCTGGCTAGGAAAGGAATGGGAAGGACCAACCAGGAAAGTATGGTAAGAATGGAGAAATGGAACTTAAAAAAGAGTCAAAAGGAGTTCATTTCAACCTTTTTTCCTTAGTTCACAACTCATAGGGTCATTTGTTAACTCTGAATCACCAAAGAGGTCTCCTTTTAGTTACCTGATCTGTGAGTCTTCTCTAAATCCTTGCTTTAGATAGTAGTTTTAGTTTAATATAACACTCACTTATCTGTCAGGTCAGGCAAGGGTATTCAGTCCTAACTCCTTTAGGGCCTTACTTAAGTAGTCCCATTTTATCATATTCATTCTGATTTAAGATTATGAAAATCCTGAAAATATGGTTTTATGTTTCAAAATCTACCACATTTAAATCAGTACATGTTCAAGGGCATTGGAATCAGTATAATTTATGGTTCCTTTTTCCTCTCAGCATGAATAACTTCAAATTCAGTGAAGTGTTGCTTTGGCTCTTCTTACCCAAATGGTATACTTATCTGATTCACTTCAATAGTTGCCTATTTTCCCTTTCAGAAATGTCTGTTCTCTCACCAGGAGACTAAAACATTGTGCAGATGTACACTTGGATACAATGATGCCAATATAATATATGCACTGTTCAATAATTTATTTTGTATCTGCAGTGATGCATCTGTTTCCTTCTTGTGGGAGGGGGTTTGAGCTTCATTTCAATGTCATTTTAGGTACTGGTCCAATTCTTCTATCCAGTTAACCAAAAATGAAAATTTCCATCTGTTCAATTGCCATTCAGAGGAATGTTTTATCTCTGAAGCACATTATGACAACTAAAATTGACAGCATAATCTGTCTGAGTTTTTTCTCTTTTATTCCCTCTTCAGAATCTCTTGAGCTTTAACAAGAAAGGATTTTTTTTTTTTTTTATAGCTTCCTTGGAGGACTTTTTCTTCTCTAGCAACGGTAGACCAATACAGCATGAATGGCTGGCTGTCCACTATTCACTGCTTTATTATATATTTTTTTCCTCTCCATTAGTAACCCTACAGGAAACATACTTGTTAGCATGCTATTAACAGAACAATGCAAACATAGCATTCTCTTTCTATGAGAGTAAATGTCTGCCAGTATTATTTGGCATTCCATTGAATGTCTAGATTCTCTCCAATTGGAAGGTACAGTTACAGGCTGATTTTTATTGATCAGTCTGTACTTTAGAAAACTTGCTAAGAAAGGCTTTGGAATACACTGTCACTAAAGTTTTTTTTAACTCTTAGACACATGAGAATATTATCTCAAATAAGCTTTGTTGCTGAAATGGGAGAAATATTTCTTTTTTAATGTTATTAATGTTCCAATTTAAATTAACCAGTTAACAAGCCAGGTAACATTTTTAGGTACAGTGAATAAAACAGTCTTACCATCAAATGAAGTGTTATATCTTTGGGGCAGTATGATTAGTATGAAATAACTAATTTTTGTGACAGTCCCCTATGTACAGTAAAAGTAGCAATACACCAAAACCAGCTACGCTGAACCTTAGAAAACAATTACACTGGATAACAATTATATTTGGTTTCTTTGAAATATCTGTATAAATGTCTGTACAAACAACTCTGGCACTTTTCTTGTGTTCCTGAAGAGATTATATGATGGTTTATACTATAATAATGACCACCACTTACTTTTCTAAAATATTTGTGCCATCATAACCCTTTGAAGCATTTTTGGCTATTGGTCAGCTATGTTCCTTATCCTGCATACTAAGCCATTCATACTGTTTTGTGTTCTTATTGTTTTTATTGTCTCTTTTCTCATGTTACTTGCTTATGCCAATAGCAGATTATGCTTATCCCTTTTACCTGTCTGTGTCTCATGTATCTTTCTATAGCCAACATGATTTCATGGGAACCAAATCAATGAGAGTACTATATTGCAAATATAAACTATGCTACCCAATGGAAAGGGTAATACCTTAAAATTGATGTTTGGTTATGGTGTTATGGTACAAAAATGTGATATAATGGACAACCAACTATAGGCTACTCAATATATGGAATACTTCAAAGGTTGTGTGAAATACATTTGAATATCATATAAAGACATAAAAGAGAATTATTTTGTAAAATCTTATCAGTATGATATAATCATACATCATAGTGAGATTCAAAGTGATACATCCATATATACACACAACTTCTGTTGGTATGGTTCCTTTTTTTTTTTTGCGGTACTGGGGATTGAACTCAAGGGCATTCTACCTCTGAGCTATACCCTCAGCCCTATTTTTTATTCTTTATTTTGAAACAGAGTCTCACTAAGTTGCGGAGTGCCTCACTAGGTAGCTAAGTCTGGCCGCGAACCAGGATCCTCCGGTCTCAGCCTCCCAAATGCTGGGATTACAAGCATGCACCACCATACCCGGCTTTGGTGTGGTTCCTTCTTAATCCCATCTTATTACCCCTTTTCTCTGTCTATGTACATATTAGTAAAGTTGTTAGTGATACCGTCATATATAGATGTAATATTTGGTGTGGTTCCTTCCTCAAGCCTCCTTTTCTACTTCCTCTCCTCCCTGCCTCAATCTCCTTCCACTATTCTACTGGTCTCCTTATTATCATGAACTCCCTTTTCTTTCCAATTTTCTTTCCAGCTTCCACATATTAGAGAAAACATATGATCCTTGACTTTCTGAGATTGTCTGGTTTCCCTTATCATAATATTCTGTCCATTTTCCTGCAAATGACATATTTTTTTTTCTTTATGGCTGAGTAAATCTCCATTGAGTATATATGCTGTATTTCCTTTATCCATTTATCTTTTGCCAGACACTCAGGTGAGTTCCATAATTTGGCTGTTAATAATAGTGCTGCTACAAACATGGGTATGTATGTATCACTATAGGGTTCCAACCTTCTTTGGAAAGATACCAAGGAGTGAGATAGCTGGGTCATATGGTGGTTCCATTCCTAGTCTTTTGAGGAAGCATCATATTGGTATTCTTAGTGGTAGTATTAATTTACCATCCCAACAACAGCATTCCCCCCCACCACCATGTTTGTATCCTTGATGATTGCCATTCTAACTAGGGTTAGGTGGAATTTCAGTGTGGTTTTGATTTGCAGTCCACTGATTGCTAATGATATCATTGAAATTTTTTTAATAGATTTTCTGGCCAATTGTATTTCTTCTTTGACAAGTTTCTATTCAGTTCAGTTGCCCTTTTGTGGGGGGGTGCTAAATTCTTTTAGTTCTTTATTTTAGATATTAGTTCTCTATCAGAGGAGTAGCTGGCAAAGATTTCCTCCCATTCTGTAGGCTCTCCCTTCATACTCTTGATTGTTTCCTTTGCTGTGTAGAAGCTTTTAAATTCCATTTATTCTTGATTTTGTTTCCTGGTTTTAGGGGTCTAGTAAAGTATGTCTCCACCTGTGCCTATATTTTGGAGAGTTGGTCCTGTATTTTCTTGTAGTAGTTTCAGCTTCTGGTCTACTTTCTAGGTCTTTAAATCATTTTGAGTTGACTCTTACACAGGTGAGAGAGAGGGGTCTAGTCTCATTCTTCTACATATGGATATCCAGTTTCTCAACACCATTTGTTGAAAAGACTGTCTTTTCTCCAACATACACTTTTGGCCCTTGTCTCAGTCAACATTCTCACTGCTAAAATCCAAAACCTGGCCACACAATTTAGAGGATGGAAGATTTATTTGCTCACAATTTTTTTTGTTGTTGTTTTTGTTTGTTTGTTTGTTTTTGTTTTTATGTAAATTTTGGGTTCAGTCCATGAGAGGCCAGGGTCTGGAGCTCCGGGCATGGTGGCAGGAAGTAGAGAGAGGGAGAGCACGCTGGCTCTGCTCCTCACATCACAGAAGCTGAAGCAGAGAAAGAGAGGGAGGGAGAGAATGCAAGCGCAAGGGAATTCAAAAGACGGAGCACAGTCCCGAGGGCCACACCTCCAGCCACACCCCACCAGCTAGGTTACCATCCAGATAAATCCATCATAATGAATTTGTCTACTGATGAGATTTTAAGGATAACTCAGACCGTAACTCTCCTGACTTAACTATATCAATCCTGAGCTCTTCAGCAATCACTATGTCTGACTGTAACAACCCTTTTGTAAAAACTCAGCTGGCTGTGTGTGAATCTGAGAGTGTAAAGCATTAAAAACTAAAGAATTTCAGAATTTCAGCTTTGTCTTAGGGTTTTGAGGTTTGTTTTTGTTTGTTTGTTTGCTATAATAACATGAAATATTTGTGTATTTTATGGGCAGCTGAATAACTTTAAATCTACTATTTTAGGTCTTTGAGATCTCATGTTCTGAGAAATTCCCCAGTTAAACTGCCATTAATGTTTCATCCTTAGTGGGGATGCTTTAATTTGTCAGAATCTATTCTTACGGACAGGTTTTTTTTTTTTTCAGGAGTGGGGGATCCTGCTAGATGGTGCTTAAGACATAGTCATATCATTTAAAGGAGTATAATTTGATACTCTTGATGTTTATGCTTTTAAATCATTTTAAGCTTCTCTCCTTAATTGCCTAAAAAGCAAATGAGGGGAGAAGAGGGAGAGAGGCAGGCAGGCAGGAAGGAAAGAGCCTTGTAGGGGTAATCTGTCATATTCTAAGGATAGGATAGGAATAAATAGCTGTGCACTCAGAAACTGTGAGAAAGAAAAAAGGGAGGGAGGGAGAGATGGAGAGAGAAGGAAGTAAGGAAGGAAACAAGGAAGAAAGCAAGGAAGGGGTGTTTTACAGGAAAATTGGTCATATTTTAAGGATAAGAATAAATTGATCATCTGGGCATGGTGGCGCACACTTGTAATCTCAGCATTTGGGAGGCTGAGACTGGAGGATCTGGGTTCGCGGCCAGCCTCAGCTACCTAGTGAGGCACTCTGCAACTTAGTGAGACCCTTTTTCAGAATTAAATATAGGGCTGGGGGTGTAGCTCAGAGGTAGAATGCCCCTGAGTTCAATCCCCAGTACCAAAAAAAAAAAAAAAAAAGAATAAATTGATCAAGATGTATGTTATAATGCACCAATAAAAAAATCTTTCAAAAGAAAGGCGAAAAACAGACTTCTTCAGGCATAGGAAAGCATAGATAATTCCTCACTTTCAGACTAGCACTGCCTCAAATGCTGAATAAAGTCTTTCTGGCAGAAACTGGTATCAGACAGGAATTTGGGCTTATGAAAGGCAATGAAGAGCCCTGGGAATGGTAAGTACATATTTAAGTATAAAATAATTTTCTAATTTAAAATGAAATCTCTGATTAAAGAAAAAGGATAAATGTATTACGGAATTCATAACACACATAAAAGTTAAATGTATAAGAATCCACAAGCTGGAAGGAAAAATACTGCTGGAAGATTCTTAAATTTTACATCAAGTACTATTAAGTTATTTGAAAGTAGACTTTCAGAGTAGGCTCCGCTTTCCCAGATTAAGTAAAACAGTCTTCATAAACCACTCTACTGTTTAACGGAAAAAACTAATGTATCATGAGTTGGATTGTTGTTCTCTTGGACAAGGTGACTAGAAAAAAGGTAAAAGAGAGACCACAGAGATACTGGTAATATTCTGTTTCCTAATTATTTTTGCCTTGTGAAAATTTGTCAAGTTGTACATTTTCCAGTATCTATAATTCAATAAAAATGAAATTTTAAAAAAGAATATATTGCTCTAAGAGTTTAGAGGTTAATATGTCTGTTTCTTCCAGTGCCGGGGTAACTTAAAAACAAAAGCAAGGGCTCCGGGAGTGGCTCATTAGTAGAACACTTACCTAACTTGGGTGAGACACTTGATTTGGTCCCCAGCACTACAAAATAACAACAAACAAAACAAGCTATGGTTCTTGAAAGCAAACTAGGAATTTTGTAAATGGAGAAAAGGGTAAGGGACTGTGAAACTATCTAGAAAGATGGCATGGTATGAATTGGTTTTGTCTCTGTAGGTGCCCATGTACTGTTTTTATTATTCTAGTACCTGAGAATTTAAAGTATGAAATCTAAAACGTTACTTTATTCAGTTAGTATGAGTTGGTAGCCTATTTTACACAAAGCAATATGATAGGGAGTATGAAGGATACAAAAATAAGTCAGATCCAACCCTGTCTTCATAAGCAGTATGATGTAGTCAACAGGCTCTAGGATTGGCTGTCAATCAGAGCTGAGTTTTAATCCTACCTCAACCACTCAGTGATTCTGTGATTCAGTCACAGATATATATTGAGAGCCTACTATGTGCTAACTTTTATTCTTTTAGGATACTTTGTAAAGAAAATATAAAAAGTACTCACTCTGCCATTCTCATTTTAGAAGAAGGAGATGGATAATACATGTATGATGTGCTATGGGATAACTGTTAAGTGCTGTGAAGCAAGGAACTAGATATTTGAGAAAAACATAAAGAAAGGGACATGTAGATTTTGCTTACGATTGAATAATCAGAAAAGGCTCTCAGTTGGAAGTTTTCTTTTCTAGAATAGAAAGAAAGCTTGCTTGCAGAACAAAGAGGAGATTAATTTGAAAAGAGATTCCATGTTGTCTGAGGCCAAATCAAGTAGGGCTCATTAGTTATAGTAAGGAATTTGGTTTTTATCCTGAATGTATTTGGTAATCTATTGGAAGCTTTTAAGCAGGGAGATTAACATGATCTGATAGCGTTTTAGTTTTTTTTAAAGTATTCTTTTTGTCTTATAAAATTTGATATCCAAAATAGAAGTAGAGAATGAATTATACCATTTTACTTTTTTTGTTTAATCTGGGAAATTAAGAATACAAAATAAAATTCATAGTTGCTAGTACCCTCAATACTGATAGTATCTTCCCCACTAGATAGATTGCTTCTTGAGACAGATTTGATATCATACTCATTTTTTTATCCTCAGCTTCTGTCATGGTAACTGGCACTTTTACAGGTGAATAATATTGTGCCTAAGGAAGAAGAATACATAGGGTCTCAGTGATCAAGTATTACTAGTCATGTAGAGAGACTCAGAAGGATTACTTGAGATCAAAGACTTATACCTATGAACTTATAGCTTTTCAGAGTTAGTGGGTTATCCATAGCACTGAACCCAAAATAGTTCAATTAGACCCCTAGGTCACCCTCATTCTAGGTACTGAAGTACTAAATACTATATGGCTATAAAATACATTTTTACTTCAATCAGACTTGTGCATTTATTCTTTTAATTAGAAAGCTATATTTAATGCATATTTTAATCTCAAGGATATGTCTAGAGAATTTTCTGGAGTGTGGTAATTACCACCTAGTTAATATTTCATTGAAACTTGAGCTTTTGTTTGCTTAAGTTTAATGATGATTTGACTCACCAGAACTTCCCAAAAATGCTAGTAAGTCTCTGGTTTTGGAACAATATAGGGGTGGGGAGGTTGTCAATCAGGATTTAGTGCTTAAGAAACTAATGTTCACATCTCTCAAACTTTGATAACTGATATTACTAACAGCCGTCTCTTATTTTAAAAAAATTAACAAGCAAGTGTATATAGATAACAGGTATTTATACACATTCTTATCTAGTAACACTTAAAATTTGTATGGAACTTCTTAGTCTCCAGAATAGTTCATCCATTCACACCTATTACTCTTTATGTTCAAAACAACGTCTCAAGGTCTTAAAAATCATTTGAATTCACTGAGCATCCATTTCATTGTCTTTAAAATGGAAATGGTTCCATCTATCTTGTAGCATTGTGAGTACTAACTGAGCACGTAAAGGACTTGGTAGAAAACTAGTAAAATAACATTGTATAGGTGAGTTGAATTTGTAGGAGCTTTTTATGAACTGCTTTCCTTGTCTTTCCAATTTTTCCTCCTACTATTTATCTCCCTCAATGTATCTTCTCTTATAGTTTCTTCATTCCTGCTGTTTGTGCCTTTGTACATTATCATATCTAGGGGCATGCATAGTGTTTACTGTGGTCTTTACTACTAATCTGTGTCTGTTGTCATCATGGTTTAAAGTGATTCCCTATGTTTTGTTCAAAGTCTCTACCAGTATTTTCAGATCATTTTTTAGTATTTTTAGGTGTTACAGAATAAAAATATTTTGAAATCAAGTAAGTTTGGGGAACAATTTGTTCAACAAAGTTAAATAGGTTGTCTAACAAAATACAGAACTTCTCAAAGGCTTTAATTTTGTTATTGTGTACTGGGAATCTCCAAGAGAGAAAATGGGTGTATAGTGGGCAGGATATAGAATGTAGTATTTCCCAAATTGATTTAATTGTGGAATCATTTTTTATTATTTTCCACAGAGCATCTATTATTTTCCACAGAGCATCTCTAGAGAATAATTCATTGGACCACACAGATTTATAGCAATGAAAACCAGAAAACTCTGGACTCATTATATCAGAATTGGTTAGTGCTTCAGGTTTGAAGATTCCTAGGCCCTGCCAATGTCCTTCTAAAATAGAATCTTGGAGAAATTAGATAAAATATCATAAGTGATTGAGCTAATAGAAAGTCTATTTTCAGCTATTTACTACTCTTACTGTACATTTTCTTCAAGACTTAGAATTCACTCTTATGGCTTCAGTGCTGATTGCTCTAAAACATATTAGATCAATTCCTCCTATTTTTCTTATTTTAGAAATGTAAAGGCAGCTGCTTACAATCAAGTATTTTCTGGAAACTTATACCAAGCTAGTTAAAACTGAAATTATTCCCTTCCTCTAAAAACAAAACAAAAAAACTCTGCTTCTCTTCTAATAGTCCCTATCTTTGTAAATGATACCCACCCCCCAACTAAATGGCCAAGTAAGAAACCTGAGAATCAGGCTTAGCT
The DNA here is from genome assembly GCA_004027655.1 of Graphiurus murinus. Lineage (NCBI taxonomy): Eukaryota > Metazoa > Chordata > Mammalia > Rodentia > Gliridae > Graphiurus > Graphiurus murinus. Next base: position 38,480 of record PVLC010006969.1, on the reverse strand, counting down.
CGTCCAACTTACTCACCACATCTCTCAGTCACCAGGACTGCCAGGTACACTTTCTAACTAGTTTTGGAGTCCTTCCACTGCTCTCTATCCTTTTGCACTTGCCTTACCACTCTTCATTGTCATTACACAGCTTATTGTAGTGGTTACTTTTCTTCCTGGATCTGCCATGGTTAATGCTGTTATTTGCTTCCAATTATCCATTCATCCTTTCTTTCTGAGTAATAGGAACTCTTATTTTTAGATGAGCACATTGCTACATAGAAAATGACTTTATATCCTCGTTTTCCTCCCAGAGAGGTTTGGCCTTATGCTGAAGTCTTAGGCAATGAGATGTAAACTGAATATGACTTCTGAGACATCATCATTAGAGGGAAAGGGCATTCTCTCCCTTTCTTTTTCCTCTTTCTTCTGCTGGCTAGAATGTGAATATGCTGGCTGGCCTCTGAGTAGCCATCCTGGGTCATGAGATGGCACTTTAAGGACAGAACAGTCACAGAGAAGGAATCCCGAATGACCATAGATGTACTATTTACATCCTGGTCTTATCTTCCCTAATTCTTGTATGTGAGAGAAAAATAAACATCTGTCTCATTTAAGCTAGTGCTATTTTCTTACTTTATTAGGTCTTTTTACTTACTGGTATTATTGCTTTTCATGTAAGCTTTTCCCTATGCTTGGATAATTCTGTACCTTGGGAGTCTTACTAGAAGGCAGAGCCCTCTTCCCGTAGTTGAAGAGCTGTCTGCTCACTCCCCATCTCACCTTGTAGCCAGGTGTGGATATGTAATCTAGATTCAACCACTGAGAAGTATCTGCTCCACTTTTGCACTCACAAGTTGCTGATGCACAGAAATGGGGCAGCAGAAAAGGCTTCCTAGTAGTAGATGTAGTTGAGTAGGAATTTAAGGGGAGTGGAAGAGGGCAGCTGAGCACTTGCATGGAGCCATCAGCCATTGTTTAATGCCACTGGGAGAAGTTTTGCAAATTAGCAACTAACACTTTGTGGTGGCAGCTATACTTCTTTACTGGGCTAGTGCTAGGACATTTTTTTATATCTACCCCTGCCCTCATAATATAACTTCTGAGTCTGTTTCTTCAAACCTCTAACAAATATCTGAGCTATCCAGCATTTCTTTTTTGGTTTATACTAAGCAAAGGCTTCTATTGCATGCAGTTAAAATCCTCTACTGATAGAGATATATTTTGTCTTCTCCAACAGATTGTAAATGCTGTGAGGGCTGTCTCATTCATCAGGATATCCCCACAGTGCCTAGCATTTTGATATATCCTAGCTCAGTGCCTGTATGTTAAATAGGTTCTCAGTATTTTTTTAATAAATGATGAATATATGTCATGGATCTCAACTTCCTTACCTACCCCAGTAATAACAGTAATAACAATAATAATAATGTATTAAGCTTCTGACTTCATTATCTATGCAAATTGTTTTTGGTAAGATTACTACTAGTATCCTGCTTGGCAAATTCAATAGTTACTTTTCATTCTTTAACTTATCTAACTTCTTTGAGGTTTTGATCACAGTATTCCTTCCTTGTTCTCATTTTACCATTCTGACAATTTTTGTAGGTTTCCCAAACTACTAGTTATCTGGTAGCCCTTACATCCTTGTATTCCCCTCCAGAATTCTTTCTTCAGCTAACCCATTCCTACAGCTTCAGTTACTATACATATGATGATGGTGATTTCTAAACCTTGTCTTCTAATGCAGGCCTCTCTCTTGAGAATTCTTGGAACCAATGTATCCAACTTCCCAGTCAATATTTTCATCCTGATATTCTACAGAACTCTCAAACTCAACATGTTCTACATGTCTAAAAATTAAATCAGTTTTGCTGTCCCTTCCCAGTAGACAGATATTCTATATTTAAGTCATTGGCTTAATCTAATTCTCAGCAAATTAGCTGAAATTAAGTTAATGTGCATGTGTAAATTTATAGTCAAAGTTTATGCTCAAATATCCTTTCTCCTTTCTAGTACTTTGTGGGTTCTCATTAATATACAATTAAGTCCATAATTTTCAAATTTCTGTTTAGTACCTAGACTTTACTATTGAATGTAGATATGAATATTAATATTGCATGTTGAATAGACTTGTAGAATACATTTGGATTTGGATTTTTCTGCTTTGAAAAATTATTTTAATTACATTTAAAGTATTTTAATTTTACTTTGTGATTTTTATTTAATAGAATTTTTAGGCTTTTCAAAGTGGAATGGGTATCTTAGTTTTCAGAAAAAATATAATATAAAACATTTTACAAAGAAAGAGACATTAATTGAAAAAATAGTCAAGCTAATTCACATTTATTTCTTCCAAAATAATTTTAACTATCATCTCACTTATTTTAGCATTTTTAATTAACTATTTAGAAAGTTATAACAATAATTTACTTTAAGTTTCTTGCCTGAATTAAGTAGCAATTGTGTAAATATCATGACAAGGTAATTTCAGTTAGAGACTTTACCAATAGTTTGGTTACCTTGGAATAGAAAAACATCTTCTTCATATTGTAGAATTATTTAACCACATAAACAAACAAAAATCATTTGTTAATATTGCAAACACTTAAACAGAGCAGTTGAGAAGATTATTGAAATTTGCAGAGTAGTTTTTAAAAATTTAACTGCCCCCCCCAGCCCAGGCAACAGCTGATGCATAAGAATATGTTAGTATAGTTTTGTTCATTTGAAACCTTCAAGCTTAATTAGATTTTTTTCACTTAATTTATGGAGGAACAATAGTTTCTTTTTGGATTTTAATTTTGTCTAATGTCTTTTGTTCAAAGGTACATAAAAAGAAATTTTTCCCTTTATAATAAATTCTTTCAACTCTCTTAAAATAAGGTATTTTCAGATTCCCTTTGTTGATATATTGGTTTAATGCTCTGTGCCTTGTATACTTGGATTATAAAACTAATGGATTTATTTCTAGCTAATTATTTGCTGGTATTGGACAGCTGCCTGAATATTTAAAGATTTTGAATAAAGCCAGTTTTTTTTCATTGCTCTGAATCATATGGCATTGAATGTGCTTCTATAGACATGTATTCTGTGAACCGTTGCTTGTGCATCACTGGGGACTTAGCCAAGATATGTTTTGGTCCTTATTGTTCCTAAGTTTATTTTTTCCTTTTGTAGAGTTAGGAATTCCTAGTTTAAGTGAAAAGGAATGAATGAGAGTAAACTCAGCATTTAAAGGAATAGTTTAAAGAAAACAAAACTAGAAATTTGTGGTTACACTAAGTTACCAAGGCTGATAAAGTTCCTATTATTGTTAACTACCCATATAACGGAACTCGGGTTTTACAATTTTAGGATGTTAAACTCTAATCATCTACAGGAAGAAGAGAGCATATTTCCCATATGTTAAATATTTGTTCAACACCCACTATGTGGATGTTAAATAAGAATAAAGATTCTTTGTTTCTCCTTAAGTATCCTGTTCATTAGTATGTCCTGAGACCAAATGAAGTAAAAGTGTTAACAAAAGAAAGGTTAACTTTTGAGACTTTGACTTTGCTTTGAAGTAAACATGCTTAGATAAACTCCTATTAACTCTGTAAAAGTGTATCTTATCAATTGGTAGAATTTTAAAATTTTTGTCTAATGACGAAAATAATATGTATTCATCTGAGTTACTATTTTTAATTACTTAAATATTTTTAATATAAAATCTAGTTTTTTTGTATTTCCAATTTAAGAGGAGAATCATGGAAACATAATGATTAAATATTTCTATGCCTTCTCCAGTACTCAGAAATCTTTAGTTCATAGAAAATTCTACATGTCAGAATAGCAGTCAGTGCTATAAATTTCCAAGCTTTTATTGAAAGAATAATTTAAAATCAAAGTATTATTTAAAAATAAGAACAATAATAACTGTAGATTATATTTTAATAATTACATGCATAGTTATCAGCTTTTTAAAAAAGATGTATACAGAGAAAAATGATTAACCTTTGGGAATGATTAAAATACTTTTTATATAAAAGCAGAAAAGAAGCCGGGCGTGATGGCGCACGCTTGTAATCCCAGCATTCAGGAGGATGAGACCAGAGGATCCGGGTTCGCGGCCAGCCTCAGCTACCTAGTGAGGCACTCCGCAACTTAGTGAGACTCGGTTTCAAAATAAAGAATAAAAAGTAGGGCTGGGGGTGTAGCTCGGAGGTAGAATGCCCCTGAGTTCAATCCCCAGTACTGCAAAAAATAAATAAATAAATAAATAAATAAATAAAATAAAATAAAAGCAGAAAAGACAAAGGCAACAGAAGAATGGAGTGGGATACTATATGTAAGTTGGAAAAGCAAAATGCTGAAATTATATAACAATTATATACTATACTAGGGTAAATAGATATAATTTCAAATAAATTTCTTGGTGATTGCTATTATTATATGCATACCAAAATTATGATAATGGACCAGTGTGGTGGCACATGCCTATAATCTTAGCCTACTTGGGAGGCTAAGGCAAGAAGATCCCAAGTTCAAACCAGCCTAGGCAAGTTAGCAAGACCCTGTCTCAAAATAAAACTTTAAAAATTGGAGATATAGCTTCATGGTAGAGCACTTGCTTAGCATGGATGAGGACTTGGACTCAATCTACAGTATTCAAACTAAACAAAAAACAAGTTATTCACATATATATATAAATAATTATATATATATCTGGTTGGTGGCAGCCAAGTAGCAGAAAAGCTGGTAGCAAGGATAAGTGTCAGGAGGAATTTGAAGTTTTCTTCTTCTTGACTAGTTTTTCATTCTACCACACTATTATATTATCTTGATGTGATATATTTCTGTGTGTATGTGTTTGTGTGTGTGTGTGTGTATGTGTATGTGTATTAGGGATTAAACTCAGAGCATTCTACCTCTGAGCTACACCCCCCCTGCCCTATTTATTTATTTATTTATTTATTATTTTTTTGCAGTACTGGGGATTGAACTCAGGGGCATTCTACCTCTGAGCTATGCCTCTAGCCCTATTTTTTATTCTTTATTTTGAAACAGGGTCTTATTAAGTTGCAGAGTGCCTCATTAGGTAGCTGAGGCTGGCCGTGAACCCAGATCCTCCCATCTCAGCCTCCCAAATGCTGGGATTACAAGCATGTGCCACCACACCTGACCCTTTTTATTTTTTTAAATAGAGTCTTGCTAGGTTGCTGAGAGTCTCGAAATTGCTGAGGATGATCTCAAACCTGCAAATCTCCTGTCTCAGTCTCCCAAGTACTGGAATTATAGACATGTGCCCAGCTTGATGTGATATGTTTCTTAAGGGGGGAAGTTAAATGCTTGGCCAATTACTGTGGTTTTTCCCTGATATCATAGTAGGAGTTTGGGGAACAATTCTCTCCTCAAAGCCCAAGGATCCCCAATCCAATGCTTCTTTTATTTTTAATCACCAGAATGTCATTTGACATGGTTGAAGTATACAGTTTTCTGTATGAACCTGGCTTATGAATCTTTATTGTAATAAGGGAGTTTGTGTTTGAAGGCCAAAGCTAGAGAGTGGCATTGGCTTTTAGCTGTATGTTTGTTAAAGGATTGGCAGGTTGTCTGTAGCTATGTAACCTGTACCTCTCACTCTGCTCTTGAGGTATCTGGGATTTTTAAACCCTGAGAGCCTGGCCACTCTTGATAAGATGAGGACTTTATCCCAAAGAATTACTCACTTTCTAACCTCCATCCATTTAAGAACTCAATATTTGCTTCAAATCATATTTCTTTCTTTACTTTTTGCTCTTTCTTTGTTTGGGTACTACTAGGAATAGAACCTAGGGGTGCTCTAACCCGAGCTACATCCTTAGCCCTTTTTTAGTTTTTATTTTGAGACACGTCTTGCTAAGTTGCCCAGCCTGGCCTTGAACTTGTGATCCTTCTGCTTCAGCCTCTAAGTTGCTGGGATTACAGGTGTGTGCCCCTTTGCCCAGCTAGCTTTTGTTTTCTTGTACTTCCTCTCTAATGAAGTAGGAGTAGACATGAAACAGCCTACAATAGATAGTAGGTTCCATAAAAATTGGTTATATCCTAGAAAGACACCTATTCATACTAATGTTATGTTGACAGTGTATATTAGGGCAAAATAAGTATGCCAGACCCAGAGAGTTAAGCATGGCAATCCTTTCTGTATAAATGTATAATTTAAATTTTAAAATCTTTATAGAAACTTTGATCTAAAATGTAATCAAATATATTATTGATTTGTTTTTCTTTCTTTTTTTTTTTTTTGCGGTACTGGGAATTTAACTCAGGGGCATTCTACCTCCGAGCTACACCCCCAGCCCTATTTTTTTTTTGTTCTTTATTTTGAAACCGAGTCTCACCAAGTTGCAGAGTGCCTCACTAGGTAGCTGAGGCTGGCCGCGAACCCGGATCCTCTGGTCTCATCCTCCTGAATGCTGGGATTACAAGCGTGAACCACCATGCCCGGCTTGATTTGGGCATACTGCTAATTTGTTATGAATTGACTTTTGCTAAATCAGATAAGTTGGTAGATTTTTTTTAGATTGAGATAGATATGATTTTATATGAAATTTCAAAAAACTGTAATAGTATATGCTTGATTTGGGCATACTGCTAATTTGTTATGAATTGACTTTTGCTAAATCAGATAAGTTGGTAGATTTTTTTTAGATTGAGATAGATATGATTTTATATGAAATTTCAAAAAACTGTAATAGTATTTGTGGACTTTTTTCAATGGTGTGTACTGGAGCCAGTTTATTCCAGTTAGTTAAAACTAGTTTCAGGGATTTTGTAAAATGGTTGTTAAAAATAGACATTAGTAAAAGTTGCATCATGTAAACTTAAAATTAAATTTTTATTTTTATTTTTATATTAATCATTTAAATATTTTAAATATAAGACACAGTAATAAATATTCAAAATTCATTACCTCCTAATAATTACATTTATAACATCTGTGCTTTTGAGGGTTATCTATGCTCATCATATCAAATGGTAAAAATAATCCCTCTTTGTTCATGGTTTTGATTTCTGCAATTTGATTACCCAGGTCAACACCAGTCTGAAAATATTAAATGGAAAATTCCAGAAATAAAGTATTCACAAATTTTAAATAACTCTTATTATAGTAAATTGTTATAATTGTTCTATTTTATTATTAGTTGTTACTAATCTTTTACTATGCCTAATTTATAAATTTTTGTGCAATTTTCATGTTTTTTATACTTTTATTGGTGTATTATAATTATACAACAATGAAATTCAAAAAGATATACTCATATATACACACATTACTTGGTATGTTTGTTTTTTTATTATGGTACTAGGGATTGAACCCAGGGCATTGTATCACTGAGCTACACCCCCAGCCCTATTTCTTTTTTTGAAACAGGGTCTTACTGAGGTACCATGTACTGACCTCGGACCTGTGATCCTTTTTTCTCAGATTACTAAATATTGGAATTATAGGTATGTACTACCATGCCCAACATAAATTAAATTTTATCATGGGAATGTATGTGCAGGAAAAAATAATAGTATAAATAGGGTTTGGTACTATGATGGTATCAGCTGGGGATCTTAGAGCAAATTCTCTGCACATAAAGAAGAACTATTGTAATGGTGGGCTATTATGCATCTCTTCCTAACTCCAAAATCAGTGACATTATGTTAGTAGTTTACTTGACTGTGGTAGATTATTTATACCACAGAAATTGCCGAATGTTACCAATCAGGAATTGATTGATTATCTCATTGATTACAGTTAAGAAAGTCATGGAGAAAATGCTAATGCTTGTTGTACTTATAGTCCCTATATACTGAATCAAAAATTGAGGAGGTAAACTTCTAATATTCAAAAACTATAATGCTGTTAATATTCATGTTGGAAATATGCTCAAGGAACCTGTTGGTAAACATTTACTGGCATACTACTGGTTTAAATTCACCAAACTTCATTAATTTTTATTAATAAATTAGAATTTCACATACGAGCTTTAAGTTTAAGCTATACAAATTGCAAAAAATGTGTGCTTTTATTTATCCAAATACCAGTTTACTACCTAGAACATGGGATAACTTATGCATTTATAACAAAAGCTAGCTTATAGTTTTCTTAAATCTTGATGTCCTCCATAGCCCCTCTATCAGAGATTATGTGACTGACCAAAGTAACAGAACATTTACAAACGATGGCAACAAAACTGAATTCTATCCTAACAATTCTGATTCCTTAGGCTTATGGGTGGCATTTTATAAATCTCCCCAGATAGTACCAACCATCCACTATGCTTAGGAATCACTATATAACATAATTTCTACTGCCATTTTGAGTATTTGGGGACAATTATTTGGAACAAATAAAGGAAATTTTAGCAAATATCGTACTGTTTAAGTTTTAAACTATTGCGTATTTCATGTGGGTACTGTTAGAATACCATGAGAAAAATGCTGTGAAGAAATTTTTAGTTCATCACTAAGAAAATTTTATCCAAATGAAATATCAGTACACAAATAACTGTCATTTTGGGATTCTATTATCTTGCATGAGTGATTATAATAGATAATCTTTAAGATGCTGATTGATCCCAATACTACCTTTCATTCACAGATAATCTTTTTTTCTTTATTTTTTGTTGTTGCTGGGGCCTCATGCATACTTAAGCAAAGCAAAAGCTCTACCACCAAGCTCCACCCACAGCCAAGACTCATTTGTTAGTGTTGCTTCTGAGTCCACTGAATATCTCATCCCACAAAGAAAACTGGAATGATTGCAGTTTATTCTTTTACTTATTAATCTTTTATCTGTATAATGGAGGTAACAACACTACCTATTATGATAGTAGGTTTTTGGAGATTAAATAAATACATATGCTACTCTCTTTAAAAATGTCTGGCAAGCTGGGCATGGTGGCGCAGGCTTTTAATCCCAGCATTTGGGAGGCTGAGACTGGAGGATCCGGGTTCAAGGCCAGCCTCAGCTACCTAGTGAGGCACTCCACAACTTAGTGAGACTCGGTTTCAAAATGAAGAATGTAGATCGGAGGTAGAATGCTCCTGAGTTCAATCCCCAGTACCACAAAAAAAAAAAAAAAAAAAAAAAAAAGTCTTGCATATAGTAAGTGCTTTGTGCTGACCTTTATGATTTCTTCTGTTTTTCCCCTTTTCTCTCTTTCCCCCCATTTCCCTACCTTACTTCTTCCATCGTATCTTTTATTTTCTGCCCCTTTCCTTTTCTTGAAGGGTTAATACTGAAGTGTCAATCTCTTTTCTTCACAAGTAGAATATCAGTAAATATTCTTTTAAAAATACAATATATTTCAGTAAGTATCTAACAAATTAAGATAGACAGTCCTTTAGCATACTTTTTCCAACAATAAGGCAGACTAAAGAGCCTAGGGTGGGGGCGGGAGGGTATCTTCTGCTACAAAATATCCAGTAGTGCTTGATAAAATACAACTTAAAAAAAAAAAAAAAAGTCCACCTGAACTTTCAAGTGACTAAGGATATTTGTTTTTTTAAAATAAATGTTTTTTTCTATATGTTTCTTTTCTTATATTGGCCTCTTCTGATTTTGATGTCAGATTATGCTAGCCTCTTAAAAGAACTGTGTTTTCCTTATCTCTAGAACAGAAGGCAGGGGTTACTGTTTTATGTGTCCTGGAAAACTTATTAGACTCCATGATATGTGTGTGTGTGTGTGTGTGTGTGTGTGTGTGTGTGTGTGTGTGTGTTTTTACTGGGGATTAAATCCAGGGGCATTCTACCTCTGAGCTACTCCCCCAGCCCTATTTTATTTTTTATTTTGAAACAGTCTACGTTGCTGAGGGCCTTGCTAAGTTGGTGAGGCTGGATTGAACCTGCAATCCTCCTGTCACAGCCTCTCAAGTACTGGGATTACAGGCATGTGCCTTCATGCCCGACTGACTCAGTAGTATATTTTACATGAAGATTTTTTACTACTAATTCAATTTCTTTAATAGTTGCAGTTTCTATTTGGTTTTCTCACTTCTTCTTTGCCCGTTTTTTTAAAAATAATTTATACATTTTGGAAAATTATACAGTTTAAGTTTTCAAACTTACTAGCATTGAAATTATTTATAGTACACTGATATGCTTTTACATATATTTGTAAATTCCTCAGTGTTTATTTATACTTTTCCTTTTAAAACTTGACCAATTAATAATAAATTTGTCTATAATTCTTTTCAAAGAATCAGCTTTTGTTTTTATTTATTTCTTTCTTATTAAATATTAATTGATCTTTTATTATTTCATATATTCTACTTTCTTTGTTTCCTTCCCCACCAAACCCCACTGATTTCTAATTTCTCAAATTTTAGGTAAACAGTTTTCATCTTTTTTTGTTTTCTGACATAAGCATTCTGTTCTTTATATTTGCCTATAAATAATAATTTTCTATAAAAATAATCATAGTGTACAATTGTAATATCGTACATATAATGTATTTGATATATTTTACTGTACTTGTTTTATAAGTTTTAATTATCTTACAATTTCTCTTGTGAAATTTTCTTTCACACGTGAATTATTTGAACTATAAGATTTTGATTGGTTGGTTGGTTGGTTGGTTTTTTGGTACTGGGGCTTAAATCCAGGGACATTCTACTCTGAGCTACACTCCAGTCCCCTCCTCTTTTTAGAAAACAGGATTTTGCTAATTACCATACACATTGACCTCAAATTTGTCAATCTTCCAACTCAGCCTCCCAAGTACTGGGAGTGTGCTACTGCCCCCAACTTGCTTATTTTTGTTTTCAAATGTGTTAGGAAGGATGGTTTGGTGCTACTTTCATTGCTAACTTATTATTGTTAACTTTATGGGATAGTATTTCCTGTTGCTGTTATAACAAATTATGGTGAATTTAGTAGCTTAAAAACAACACAAATTTATTATTTTATAATTCTGAAGGTCAGAAGGCCAAAGTCAGCGTCTTTGGGCTAAAATCAAGGTGTTGGCAGGGTTGTGCTCCTTTTTGAGATCCTAGGATTGAATCCATTTTCTTGCCTTTTCTGGCCCCTTGAGGCCATTCTCATTACTTGATTTGTGGCCTTTGGCCATCTTCATATTTCTCTGACTCTTAGACCTCTCTCTGTCTCTTACTCTCTGACCTCCAGCCTCCCTTTTAGAAGGATTCTTGTGGTTACATCGGCTCACCCAGGTAATACATGATAGTCGACCAATCTAAAGGCCCTTCACATAGTCACATCTTCAAAGTTCTTTTTGCTATATAAATTCACAAATTTCAGGGATTAGTACAGAATCATCTTTAAGGGGCCATTATTCTGTCTGTTATAGGCGCTATTGTTAAAGTATGTTCAAGTGATGTAGGCTATTTGGTATTAGATTCCTTTGCTTCTCAAGAGTCCACGGGCCAAGTTGCATTTAGTCAATTTTCATGAGTAGCACAACTCTTTAGTATCGTGGGCTCAAAGTATTTGCTCAATTCTTCTTCTTCTGCTTCACACCAGCCAACAGTAAATTTTCTCTCCTGGAGAGAGATTTAAAGCAATAATTCCAAGCCCTTAGAAGCCAGAGCCCTGGCTTTGATGTCTTTGTTTCCAGCACTCAAGAAATTTTTCTTTTTATAATTTTTAGTAATTCTATATGTTTATAGCAGGAAAGAAATCCTTAAATGTTGGCTTGGACTACCATGCTATAAGAATTTTCTGTATTATTTGTAACATTGATCATTGATTAAATTAGATTGAATCTTAGTATATTTGTATTTTAAAATTGATTCTCCTTTATATTAACTTCTTAAAATCTATTTAGAGATTATTTTACATTTTTTGTTTTTTTACTTTTTTTTTCTAATCTCTTCTTTTTCTTTTTTTTTGGGGGGGGGCATCTATCTGGTGCATAATAAGCATTCAGTAAATGTTTTCTGAGTGAAAAGTTGAATGTTTGGTTTGGACCAGACTGTAATTTTAATTAGAATTTTCTATTTACAACTTGTAGATATTTGAGTTTGACTTATATACCATACCAAATTATAAAATAACAATAATAGGAATAAAAATTATACTTAATTTCTCATACTAACCCTTTAGTATATAGTATTACCATTGTTTCACTGATAAGCTAATTGAGATATAGAAAAAGTAACTTGCCCAAAATCACATTGCTAGCACATGGAAGAGCTGGATTTGAACCAAGTCTGGCTCCAGGGGTCTGTATTTTTAATCATTACACTATAGCTTTTATATCCTTTTGAGAGATAGCATTCATTATTTTTATATTCCTGCTTAAAATCCTTCCTCTCTGCCTTCTGGATAATGTTTGAATAAATATTTTATTATTTAAAAAATAAATGTTAAAATAAATATTTAAATACTACCTACCTATTCTACCACACCACATTATCAGCCCAGTTCTCTTCTTCAGTTACTAACAGTTTTCCAAGGCACTGTGCTGTTTCATGGTTTCCTGTATTTAATTGTGTACTCTCCTCTTGGAATGCCTCTCTCTTCTGCTTTCCTGGCTAACTCCTAGATGTCCTTAGGAACTAGGTTTCTTTCTGAAGGTTTAGATAACTACTCTTGGAGAGAGTTGCCCTCTTCATTGCTCTTCTAAAATTGTACTAGTTTATAACACTTATTTCACAGTTACAACAAATGATTTTGTGTATGTGTGTGTGTGTATGTGTCTTAACTAGACTGCTTTCTCTGAAGTAATGTAATATGTTCTGCGTATCTCTGTATACTCATAACCTGGTAAACATTACCTCTGGAACAGAGGAGATCTTCAATAAATGTTTGTTGAATGAATGCATAATTGTCATTCCATTACTTGTTCTAGACCTTCCATAAGGGTTGCTTACTGTAGAGTCTTGTTGAATTTTTAAATAGGGCTGTGAATTACCTTTTTAGCAACATTAATGAAAGATGTTTATAAAATCAAGAAATTACTATCTTGGAATATAAGTCCCTTAATGAGTTTCTCAAGATATCTTTTTTAGACACATAACAATTTTGCTTATTTCATTGTAAAACAACATAGGTTCTATAATAGTGTTATTTAAAAGCAATTCTGTTTAGCTATTCAGTTGAAAATGATTCTTTGGTGAAAAATTAACTTGGTTATAAGTGTATATTAAGAGGAATGCCTAGTCTAGCTGTTTTAATTCTTCGTTTTAATATTTTTTTCTCTTGGCAATATTTAATGAAAATCTTTCCCATTAAACTTGGAGTTGCTAGTCATTATTTTGTGACTGCTTTTCATTAACATACTATGCTGACATTGTGTGTAGAAAATATTAATTTTATCAAAGCACATTGTATCATTCACCACCAAATACAGCTTAAATAAATAAAGACGACCATATAGGACAAGTAAATCTCTTGGGGAAATTTTTTTAAAAATAACATTTCAAATATGTTAATGGTTTTTATAGCCACATTTTCTTGAAACAGTATAGAAAATTTAATTGTCTGATTTGAGGAGGGGGTTGTGTCATGGCTTTTTAAACAATTTAACTCTTTAAATGGCGTGAAAGGATAAGAAGGGAAAATTACTTGCTTCAGCCTGGTAGGCAGTGTATCTGGGCTAGTACTATTTTCCTGCAGCTGAAATTCAAACATGAGGAAATTGCAGAAATTTACAATTCAATGTGTGTTTCATCAGGGAGAAATCCACAGATTGTTTTGACACTCAGTTAGAAATTCAGCATGAAGATGGACGTCTCATGAAATTTGCAGCTGCTGATTGAATTTATATTTCCATAAAGGCCATCAACAGTAGCAGCCTGCAGGGGAAGAGGGGGGAGAAATGACAAAAATTGTGAGGCTAGCATTTTTCTTCAGTGTTATAGTCGCAAATTACTGGTAATAAGGGTTTACACTGACCAGGATTAAAGAAAAATATAGACAGCCAGAAGGGAGGACTTCTCAGTTTAATTGATTTTAACTAAATATGTCTACATATGATATCTAAATATGTGTTTAGTCATCTGTGGAAAATCTAATAGGTACCTAAAAATCAGCTTATTTATCTTTACTATTTAAACAGAAAAAAAAAAAACAAGGTAGTTCTTAAAGTTATAGAAGGTTTTATTGTATAGGTTATTTTCCTAAGAGCCTTTCAAGACAGAAGATGAATATTATAGGAACAGAACACAAGCCTGATTTCTGTGGGATTTAAATAATCATTTCATGTCCTTTCAAGTAACCTACAATTTACTTTTTGAGAATCTCAGTTTATTATTTTAAAATATTTAAACACTTTTTAATGGATATTCAAATAACAATCATAGATAATAAGTTGCCTTTTCAAGGAAATTATTCCATTCTCGTTTTAAAGTGTTTTTTAAGCAGAACGGACAAAAAGTTATTTCTTTTGTTCAGTGCTTCTCTTGTAGAGATTTCATGTTATACACAGTTTTAAAATATTCATGGATTGTAGGTGAATTAAAAGACTTGGGAATGTGTTCATTGTTCCTGCAGAGTTCTTTGTCTCTGTGGGCAGTGTGTGCTTCAGCCATAACAGCATGCCCTCAGATAGCTTTATTTGAACATTAGAATTTACATTACTATAAATAAAAATAGTATTCTTACTGAAATTATGTTTAATTTAATATTACATAGTCTCAATATGAAAAGTGAGAGGATTGCCTAGAAAATATATGCAAAATTATTAGTCTTTATTTTTTAACATACTAGATTATGAGCATAAGAACATAGAAACTGATTCCAGTTGTTTGTTATATGTAGTTATATTTAAGAACATCTAATTTGTACATAAACTATTCTAACTTAGAAAGGGCATTTCTGATATGATACCTAGGCCTGAAATAGACATGTGGACATTTTTTGCATTTCAGAATTCAGTTTAGATGTTACATAAGCATTTTCAGGTTCAATGGCATGAATGTGCCCTAGAATGGACAGGAGTCTGAATGCTTCTATTTCAGTATCACTTCCTATTATTTTATTCTCTATACGTTAATACCCAAACCTACCAGTTAAATATATTTTTACTTCTTGTATATTTACATGCTGAAGTGAATCTGTCCTATGAAACAAGTCCAGCATCTACAGTTTCTAAGTATTTGGAAAGCCTGTTTTCTCATTTGGGCTTTTCCTTCATGTCAATCCCTAGGCATACACATTTTGGATTATTAATCTAGATTTTCTTCTCTTTCTTCCTCTCCCTCCTTGTCTACCCCATTTGAGGACATGCTCTTTTCAATACCCTTAAATATATAAGCTTAACTAATTCAATTTTCCACTTACTAAAAGTCACTTTTTTCTTTAAGTGCTGTCAATTCCCATTATGCAGACAACATTTCTATTTGCCCATACCTGTTTTTAGTTTTTAGGTTCATGAGATATAGTTCATCCATTATCTAGCAAATTTTATCGACTGATATCTATGTATCAAAGACTATTTTAGGTTCTGGAGATACTGTAGTAGACAACACAAAGCCTCCTCTTCACCTTCATAGTGTTTGCATTTTAATAAGAGAGGCAGATAATAAATAAATGCATGTGTAATATAATGTCAAGTGGAAATATGAAAAAATGTAAACCAAGGTAATGGGCTAGCATGTGAAAGAATGGGAGTATTTTAACTATGTAGGAAATTATAGAAGGAGCTCTGTGTGGATGTGACATTTGAAAAGAAACCTGAGTGAAGTAAGAGAGGAATGCTATAGAATAGTTTCTAAATATTTCCCCTTTACCTTATAGCATTAACATTTTCCCCACCCTGATTTTACTGGGTGGGCATATTTTCTACTTACCCCTATCCTTTTATCATGCTCAATATTAGTAGTGTGAAATTATGCTTCTACAACTCCCATAGCTTTTTCATGCTGTATAGTCAGCTTTTCCATTGTGTCCAAAATACCTGACACAAACCACAAAAAGGAGGAACAGTTTATTTGGCTCATGGTTTTAGAGATAAAATCCATAGTTGCTTGACTCAGAGGCAGACATCCTGGCAACTAGGCATGGCAGAGGAAAGCTCAGCTAAACTCGGGGGCCACTGGAGGTAGGGAGAGAAAAACAGGAAGACAGGGAGCAGGGATAGATATGCTCCCCAAGGCCCCACCTCACCTCCATGATCTACCTCCTCC
Organism: Graphiurus murinus; assembly: GCA_004027655.1. Taxonomy (NCBI): domain Eukaryota; kingdom Metazoa; phylum Chordata; class Mammalia; order Rodentia; family Gliridae; genus Graphiurus; species Graphiurus murinus. The sequence goes on along the minus strand of PVLC010006969.1, from coordinate 22,395 downwards.
AGCCACACCTCACCCTCCTATGTTACCACCTAGTAAACCCATTTATATTATCAGTCCTTCAGCAGAGGGTGATAAGATTAGGGCCAGATGGGATTAGATCCCCCGATATTTCACCTGTGAATATTGTTTCTTTGAGGACATGCTACCAACATATGAACCTTTTGGAGGATATTCCAAACCCAAACCGTAACACATGCTCATACAGTTAGTCTACACAATTACACACACATAAGATGTTTCAGTGGGGGTACTGTTTATTTCTCTCTTTTTTTTTTTTTGTACTGGGGATTGAACTCAGGGGCATTCTACCTCCGAGCTACACCCCCAGCCCTATTTTTTATTCTTTATTTTGAAACCGAGTCTCGCTAAGTTGTGGAGTGCCTCACTAGGTAGCTGAGGCTGGCCGCAAACCCGGATCCTTCGGTCTCAGCCTCCTGAATGCTGGATTACAAGCGCGCGCCACCACGCCTGGCTCTGTTTATTTCTCAAAAGAATGGAATTGTTCTTTTTACCTTCCCTGTCATTTGTTTTTCCTACAGTAAATCATGAACATCACTTGGGTTTGAAGATCTAGAATTAAAGTGTTCTTTTAACAGCTATGTACCTTCCAAATTATGATTTACTGCAGTTTATTTAACCTTTGATTAATACTTTGATGGACTTTTGTGTTGCTTGCTGAGTTTTCTTTCCGTTTTTACTACTAAAACTGCTCAATAAAGATCTTGGGCAAACATCTCATGTTCTTTTTAAGACAAATTCCCCAGAAATGGCATATTACCAGAGTACTTTCCCAAAAGGCCTTAGCAATCCACTTTCTCATCAGCAGTGTAGGTGAGTGTCCTTTCCCCCACAGCCTTACCAGTACTCGTTAACTTTGTTTTATGTTTTGTCTTTGTTTTTAACCCATCTGCCTTGTGTCTCTCTGGCTCTGATGCTCAGTTTGTGGGCACTTCAGGCATGCACTTTGCAGTCTTATGGACTCTGTTCCATTATAGAACTTTGCAGACCATTTTTCACCAATCTTACCATGTTGTATTTTAATTACATATTTACGTATATGTCTACCCCATCTCCAGGTATATGTCTCTGACTCCAACACCTAAATAATGCAAAACCTGGCACATGGTAAGTAAATATTTTAGATAAATGCTTGCTTTCAAAACCAGATCTTTCCTGGTGGAGAATGTTGATAATGGGACGGCATATGTATGTGTGAGGACAAGACAATCTATGGCAAATTTCTATACCTGCCTTTTAATTTGTCTGTGAGCCCAAAACTATTCTAAAGATCTTGTCCTTAAAAAATGAAATAAAAATAAAACCCACATTATGAGATTATTTTATTTCCAGGCATGTTGAACTACCTGTGCCATTGATTTCTCTTTGTTAGTGTAGATAAGCAAGACTACTATATTTTAAAGTCTTCTCAAAGGTCACATGCATTCTTTCTTTGACAGTGTTTCCCTTTGGGTTTTAAGCAGGCATTTATCTTAAGTTGCATATTACTATGGTCAGGACATAGTATATTTGTCAGATTGTTCCTAGCTGCTGTTTATTTTATTCTGGCTCTGAAATCACATGCATATTCTAGGCCTGTGATCTGAAATTTTTTGAAGTAATATTGTTGACACTTAGAGAGTTCTGTGCTGCAATCCTATTCACCCCAGTATGTGATGTGCACCAGTGAACAGAGGTCAGGCAAGGTGAAAAGCTGTTTGTCATCTGCCAAGCTGTGTGTTGTAACCAAAAAAAAAGTGTATTCCTGTTGTCAGATTTAAGTGTAAATAGTACATCCCTGGTCTCAATCAGTCTTCATTCTAGAGTCTTCATGTTGAAATGTCCCTTTGCCATCAGCTAGCCCAATGTTTTAACAATCACTCATTCGAAAAGGACACACACACACACACACATATATATATGTGTGTGTGTTATATATGTATGTGATATAACTGGAATATTATGTATGTGACATAACTGGAATATTTTGGCTTCTGCCTTTCTTTATTCTTCAAGACAACTGAGGCATATGGTGACACAACCAGAGCCTGGGTGACTATGGAAGTAATATACATTAGCAGTTCGACTCTGGAGACAGGGGAAAATATAATCCTGATTAAGCCTTGGTGACAGAAATCAGGCCCTTAAATGGTGGTTCTCAAAGATAATTCAGTCGTCATGAGAGCAAAGAGCCAGTTGGCAGTTCAAGTTAATACTGTAGGGTGAGTATGAGGATCTTTGGAGCTGGGTTTTGTAATGTAGTATTCATGGGATTTTTACAGGATATATTATGGCAGATAGACAGGAACAGTATATTAGTTAATCCCAGTCATTTCTAACATACAGTTTTAAGAAATAGGCAGAATGGACCTGAATAGAAAGAAACCTTATCAGATCTTCAAATGAAGCCTAGAGTTACATTACAGAGCCACCAATTCTGTTTTGTCCTCCTGATTTCATTTTTCCATTCTATAGCTTATTCATTATTACCATGTTAATGTGATCAGCATATATACTGCTCTTCTCCTATTCATTAGAGATTCATTGTCTAGCTTAGAAAATGAGATTTTGAGTAAAACTCTTCTGAGCTCTACTGTCAATAACAGGCTGCAGTTCATAGAACTTTATAATGAGTATTACTAGGTAGTATGTTTTATGTACAAAACTATAAAAAACAGTTTATGATTTTTTTTGCCTCAGCTTTCTTCTTAGCATTTTTTAAAATGTGAACTATTTTCAATCTATTTTATTAAAAGTATAATTTATTTATATGTATTTTTTATTTATTGTTTTACGGAGGATTGAACCCAGGGACATTCTAAAATAGGGCTACACCTCCAGCCCTATATTAGTTTTTTTAAATTTTGAAACAGGGTCTCACTAAATTGCAGAGGTCCTCACTAAGTTGTTAAGGCCTGGCTATAAATCTGTGATCCTCCTGTCTAAGCCTCCCAAGTACTGGGATTACAGGCATGTACCACCACACTCTCAGCTCTATATCTATATTTATAAGTAAGAGATGTTATATGATACCTGAATAGTTTAATAAATATTTATTTCTGTTTTCCTCTTTTTTCTTTTCCCTTTTTTTATTATTTGTAAGCGTATATTTGAAGATTGCTTCTAAGTTCCCAGAAAACTGCTGAAATATCTTATAGCAAGAGGCCAAGCAATTAAAATAATAAAATGATTTTATTTTATACTAGAACATTAATATTTCCTAGCCCTTCTTTTATCAAACACTCATTTCTTCTTTACTTGCCATCATTCTTTGCCTTAAGTGTATTATCTCTTAGTCTCTGTGGAAATCTATTATTTTGGCCTCATTCTGACCATTAGGGGGAAAAAACTAATAGTAAAATAGAAACTTAGGAATGTAAAAATTTTATAAGCTTAACCCACTTCTTGAGATGATACTGTGTTTTTAATGGATAAAAGAGTACAAGACAAGCCAGGCATGGTGGCACATGCCTTGCTTCAAAAAATAAATAAATAAAATAAGCTGGGTATGGGGGTGCACGCTTGTAATCCCAGTACTTGGGAGGCTGAGACCAGAGGATCCAGGTTTGCAGCCAGCCTCAGCTACTTAGTGAGGCCCTCCGCAACTTAGTGAGACCCTGTTTCAAACTAAAGAATAAAAAATAGGGCTGGAGGTGTAGCTCAGAGGTAGAATGCCCTTGGGTTCAATCTCTAGTACTGCAATAAATAAATTAAATAAATAAATAAATAAAATAGGGATAGGGGCGTATCTTGACATACAATGCCCCTGGGTTCAATCCCAGATAGCCTCCCCACCCACCCCCACACACACAAAGCATGAGGCAACTCTCTTTCTTCTTATTTCTTGAGGAAAGGGGAATTTAAATGTATTATAAAGCAAACATAGACAAGAGGGGACCTAAGCATAAAGAAATTCTAGTGCATCCACAAATGGTCAAATTTTTGGAAACCCCGCTCTTCCTACCTTGTGTTTCCAACTACAGAACAGCACCTCTCTCCTTCACTGCCCTTCTTCACCAAGAAGAAGAAGGCAGGTACCTTTTCTGTGTCTCCAGCTGGATATGGAACTCCTCAAGTCACCCTAACATCACTGTCTTGTCAACTTATTCTTTTTTTTTTTTTTTTGCGGTACTAGGGATTGAACTCAGGGGCATTCTACCTCCGAGCTATACCCCCAGTCCTATTTTTTATTCTTTATTTTGAAACCGGGTCTCACTAAGTTGCAGAGTGCCTCACTAGGTAGCTGAGGCTGGCCTCGAACCCGGATCCTCCGGTCTCAGCCTCCCGAATGCTGGGATTACAAGCGTTCGCCACCATGCCCGGCTCAACTTATTCTTAGTTTTACCTACTACTAAGCAAATAAAAAGAATGTCTTCGGGTTTGCTCCTTATTTTTCAATAATAAATTATCGTTAAAGTCTATATTTTCATTCATTGTCACTCATTGTATAGAATAGAGCACATGATCAGTCCATCTTAAAACAGTAAAAATTTTCATAAGAAAGCATATAATATCTAAATAGAGTTAAAATCAGTTGTATTATTTAAATGCAAAATTGTTATAAATTGAGGATATAGAGACTGTATTAGGTAAATAACAGACCACAAAACTCAGTGGTTTAACACAAATATTTATTTTTTTAATCCGGAAGCTTCCATTATTAATACCACCTGGGAGAGTCTTTGAGGATGGCAAAGGAAGAAGAGAATTGAGGCTCGCTTGGATGGTGTTGAGGACAGGCCTGGAAAAGCACATGTCACTTCCATCTATATTTCACTGGCTAGAACCCAAACATTGGATCCTCACCTAACTGCAAGGGAGGCTGGGAAATATAAAGGAGTTTATGCATGTTTAGTGAGCGCTGCCTCTGTCATAGACTACTAAATTCAGTTAGGAGAATTTTATTACAAACAATGTGCAAAGAACTTTTCCATGCACAGGGGTGAATACAAAGATCATAATCTAGCACTCATTGCTTGTAGTTAGTTTTAGATCCTCAAAACAAATCCATTGCCTCGTCTTAGTATTATGAGACTAATAACTATCTTTTAAAAGAGCCAAGTGATTTATTTTTACCATCTGTATCAGTTAGAATTCAGGAAAGAAGCAGATGGCACATTCAAATTCTATAATTTGAGAGGAGTTTGATAAAGGGACTATATAAAGGTGTGCACAGGGTCTAGGATGGAAACCACAGAATGTAAGAAGCCATAAATATGTGTGTGTGTGTGTGTGTGTGTGTGTGTGTGTGTGTGTGTATTAATAGAGGTTGAACACTCCAAGGCCAACACAAGAATGCCTTTGCCATTTCCAAAGCTGAAAGAGGAGAAGACGAGGTTTCTTGGACATGGAGATGGAGTTATCACAACTCTGTCTTGAGCCAAGAGAAACAGTCCGCCCATTTAACCTTATACAGAAGAGAACAGGCAAAATAGTCTCTAGCCTCTTTCTCCTTTTCTTCCCTCCAGCCTTCTGTTTTTTTTTTTTTTCCCTAGTACAGAGATTGAACCAGGGCCATTCTAGCTATCTCTGCACTCCACTCCCAGCCCTATTTTTTATTTTTTATTCTTTATTTTGAAACAGGGTCTCACTAAGTTGTGGAGGGCCCTCACTAAGTAGCTGAGGCTGGCTGTGAACTTGTGAACTTGAATTTGGCCAGAAAATGTTGACAGATCTTTTGTAGAGAGGAACTCTTTTTTTTTTTTTGGTGCTGGGGATTGAACTCAGGGGAGTTCTATCCTCGATCTATACCCCCAGCCCTATTTTTTATTCTTTATTTTGAAACCGAGTCTCACTAAGTTGTGGAGTGCCTCACTAGGTAGCTGAGGCTGGCTGTGAACCCGGATCCTCCCGTCTCAGCCTCCCGAATGCTGGGATTACAAGTGTGCGCCACCACGCCTGGCTTTGTAGAGAGGAAGGAGGACAGAGTCATATGTGCATATAACTTGTTTAGTGGATAGTGAGAGTCTAGTTGAAGTTGGAAATTCATGCAAGGTTAGTGAGAGATCTGTTTATAAATCGTTTGTTTAGGCTTTTTCTCACATATGTACATCACATCAGTGGAAGTAATTCCTTCATTAATTCTCCCTCTCCCTCCGCCCCCCTTCCCTTAGACCACCTCCGTGGCTCCACTGGAGTTTCTCCTCCATTTTCTGAAGTCCTTCTGGTATCCCTGTTACTCCCTAGCTTCTGCATGAGAAAAAAACACATGACCCTTCACTTTCTGTGACTGGCTAATCTCACGTAGCATAATGTTCTCCAGGTCCATCCATTTTCTTGCAAATCCAATAATTTTGGTCTTCCTGATTGCTAAGTAGGATTCCATGTGTATATCCCATAATTTTGTAATCTATTTATCTGTTGATAGACACCTAAGTTGGTTCCATAATTTGGTTATTGTGAATTGTGCTGTAATAAACATGGATATGCATATAATATTATATTCTGATTTCAGTCCCTTTGGAAGGAAACCCAGGAGTGGTACAGCTTGATCATATGGTAGATTCATTCCTAGCTTTCTGAGGAATCTCCACACTCATCTCCATAGTGGCTGAACTAATTTGCAATCCCACCAAGAATGTAGAAGAGTTCCTATTTCCCTACATCCTCACCAACATTTATTGTTATTTGACTTCTTGATGATTGCTATTCTGATTGGAGTTAGATGGAATCTCAGTGTAGTTTTGATTTGCATCTCCCTGATTGCTAATGATGTTGAACATTTCTTCATGTATTTTTTGGCCATTTGTGTCTCTTCTTCTATGAAGTGTCTATTTAGTTCAGTTACCCATTTCTTGATTGGGTTATTTGATCTTTTATTGTTAAATCTCTTAAGTTCTTTGTATATTCTAGATATCAGTCCTATATCAGAGGAATAGCTGGCAAAGATCTTCTCCCATTCTGTAGGCTCTTTCATTAGTCTCTTGATGGTTTCCTTTGATGAAGAGTTTGTGCTTTTTAAAAACTGTCCTAATGTTCTGCGATAAGTATATTATAAGGTGTGGTGTGGTAAAAGGGTTCTGCAGTGAAATAAACCTGTGAAATGTATACTGTATAGAAGTGTGCACACTATATGAAATGTGTATTTAGCTTACTAAAAGCTCCGGAAAAGTCTTGTTGTAAAGAAACTACTTTTTCCGTTAACCACTTGGCAACAGAATCTACCCTATTTCCCCTTACCACTTTTAAAACTAAAACAAATTAAAAATTGGTGAAACTGTATTCTGTGAAACATGTTTTGGGAAATGTTTCTATAGATAACGTGAAGCCTTTGAATAGTTGTGAAAGCATTATGGCATGATTAAAGGGATATTTTAGGAGATTATTCTGGCCAGATGGATTGGAGTACAAATGATGGTTTCAGCAGTGATCATTACTGCAGTGATACAGATGCATAGTACTAATCTGAAGTGAAGGGCAGTAGTTGAGCTTGAAAGATGCAGTTATGAAGAGCACTGGGAGAGAAATGACAACCAGATAGATTTATTGAATGTGGGTGATAAGAGAGAAGGGAAGAAGAATCAGAGAGAGAGAGACAGAGGCAGAGGTCAGTGGTGGCAAAAATGGTGACTTTCATCCCAAAGCTCCCAGCTTTGTGTGAATTTGTTAAGATGCAATCTATAATGTACACAGAGCATCAAGAAAATAATATTTTAAAAGATATTTGAGAGAATTGAGGGAAAGTACGCAGAAAGCAACATAATGCCTATCTTTTTTTTTTTTTTTCATGTATTGGGAATTGATCCAGGGGCATTCTACCTCTGAGCTACACTCCCAGTCTTTTTTATTTTTATTTATTTTTTTTAAATTTGAGCCGGGCATGGTGGCCCGTGTTTGTAATCCCAGTCCTTGGTAAGCTGAGACAGGAGGATCTCAGGTTCCAGGACAGCCTCAGCAAGTAGTAAGACTCTCATCAACCTAGTGAGACACTGCTTCCAAATAAATAAAATCAGGTTGGGAATATAGCCAGAAGGTAGAATGCCTCTGGGTTCAATCCCCAGTACAACCAAAAGAAAAAGAAAAAGAAAAGCAGGCATGGTGGCCCATTCTTATAATCCCACAGTACTTAAGAAGCTGAGACAGGAAAATCACAGGTTCCCAGCCAGCTTCAGCTACTTAATGAGGGCCTCAGCTACTTACCCTATTTCAAAAATAAAGAATAAAATATAGGGCTGGGGTGTAGCTCAGAGGTAGAATGCCTTGGGTTCAATCCCCAGTACCACAAAAAATAAATAAATAAATAAATTTTGAGAGTCTGAGTTGCTGAGGGTCTTGCTAAACTGCTGATGCTGGCCTTAAACCTGCAATCCTTCTGTCTCAGCCTCCTTAATACTGGGATGATAGGCGTGTACCACCGCATTTAGCACATAATGCCTGAAATGAAAATTAGTTCAAAAGAATATGTCCTGGAAATATTTGTGTATCATCATACCAGTGTCAAAACTGATTGCAATTCAGACTGGAAGAGCAGTGTTCTGACCAAATAAGGTTAACCCACCAGACCATTGGGATAGTATGTACATAGCTAACTCAAACTATATTTATATTGATCATACCTATAAACACATACATTTTATTTTATTTTATTTTATTATGATACTGGGATTGAACTCAGGGGCATCCTACCTCAGAGCTATACCTCAGCCCTACTTTTTTATTTTGAAACAGGGTCTCACTAAGTTGCTGAGGCCCTCATTAAGTTGGAATCTGATCTAAAACCCGTGATCCTCCTGTCTCAACCTCCCAAATTCTGAGATTACAGGTATGCACCACCCCACCCAGCTAATACAGACCTTTTATTATCCACTCCCTCAAAAAAGAAGAAAAAGGAAAAAAAAAAAAAAGGAACTTTTTCACAGACCAGTTTAGAGTAAGAGCCAACTGTGTCTTGTTTATTTTCGGGTATTACTAAAAATGATCACCTAAAAACATTGCTCATTTTCATAACATGTTTCTTAACACCCTTCAAACCAAAGTCATGTTACGAATCAGTTGCTTAATGCTGGTTTAGAGCCACATAGGAAAAGAAATGGATTGGTGTCAGATGAAGAGGTGAATTTAAAACTTTTTATAATTAAGTCATAATTAATCATCCCAAAGGGGGCGTCACTCTCTAATGGTGTCTGAGGTCATATTTTTTAATTGTTGCTCTCATTGCAGCTGTAACGTTTTCATCTCATCTTATATGCTCGCTGTCACTTGCCCATTCTCTTCTTTGCATGAATGCTTTTTATCTTCTTATATTGTGTTTTTATTTATAGAAGACAAAGTATAATGTGATGCTTCTTCCTTATTATTTGCTAAATTCCTTGTTTAAATGCTAAATCACTGTTTTAATGTAGTTTTAGGATAAATTTACTGAAAATACTCAGTGCTTATATTTTCAGTTTTGAATTTATTCATATTGTGACAGTAATTGGTAGAAAACTGTTTCTCACAGCTGACAGGCCAAAAAAAAAAAAAAAAAAAAAAAAGGCTTGGGGACAAAGCTACCACATGCCAGAGTGCCGAGGACCCATCAGATATTTAAGGAAGTGGCATTTGTACTTGCATTATTTAAACTACTACTGAAAAAAGATTGGAAGAGACCTTATTTGTACCAACCATATTATAGAATTCATTTTCTAAAGATTCATTTTTTTTGTTTTTAAGACTCATGTTTTTTGAAAAAGCTCTATCAGACAGTTTAAAAGCATACAACCCAAATTTTAATAGTTCTTTTCAAAAACAGCTGAAAATCACAAATACTATGACATATTTTTTTTATCCAGAAACTCAAATATTTCCACCTCCCAGAAAATTATTATTAACTCCAAATTTCAAATTGGATCATAGTCAATAATTTTATCATATTATACCACTGAAATACTATTTAGTAAGTGGTATAACAATTTAACTTCTGCTTTGCCAAATACCTTAGATCATTGATTGTCGAACTGTGATTTGGGGGACCTCTGGATCTTTAAGAGTTGCTCAGGTAGCCGGGCGTGGTGGCGCACGCTTGTAATCCCAGCATTC
>PVLC010006969.1:0-12281 GCA_004027655.1 Graphiurus murinus | reverse complement strand
GGTGTTTGGTGTTATGGCTGTATTTCTTTTCTTTGTGGCAAGAATAAATAATCATACTTAGTAAAATCCAAAGCATCTCATTGATACTTTATCAAAGAGAAAACCTGCTTTGCCTTTAATTCTCATAAGGTTTGCTGGGCAATTAAGAATGGATGGAATGATCATCCCTCGTTTATTTTGATATTTTTAGTAGTTCATGTGCTAAACTCTGAAGAGCCATTGATGTAGATCAGGGTGCTGGGTGTGGTGGCCCACACCTCTAAACCCAGTATTTAGGAGACTGAGACAGGAAATTTACAGGTTGGAGGACTGCCTCAGTAACCTAGCAAGACCCTGTTTCCAAATAAAGAATAAAATAGGGCTGCAGGTATACCTCAGAGATTGCATGCCCCTGGCTTCAATTCCCAGCAACACACACACACACACACACACACACACACACACACACACACACACACACGAAACTCTTTGGAGGTTTGAGGATATTTTATTAAAAATCATCTCAGGTCTTTGTTGAAATGAAGATTTATAAAACTCCTAACTGAATACTTGAAAAACTTTTAAGAAGTTGCAAAACATTTGAACATGAAATTTACACAATCTGACAGCATTATTTTATATATATATATATATATATATATATGTATTTTTTTGTGGGGTTTTTTTTTTTTTTTTTTTTTTTTTTTTTTTTTTTTTTTTTTTTTTTTTTTTTTTTGCGCTTATCCCCTCATATGATCAGGTTAGTGCATTGGGTAGCATTCCCACAGTATTCGTTGCTTGAAACCTCAAAAGGTGAACTTATTTGATTAAGTCACCTCATGTGATTAAGTTAAGATGGAGACATACTGGATTAGGGTGGGCCCTAAGTCCAGTGACTGACTGGTCCTTAAAAGAAGAGGAGAAGCTGGGCAGCTGAGCCAGGAGATCTTAGGTTCGAGGCCAGCCTCAGCAACTTAGCAAGACTCTCAGCAACTTAGTGAGCTCCTGTTTTAAAATAAGAAATAAAATAGGGCTGGGGTAATGGAAGACTTCTAGCCACCGGGATTTTCTGTTGTATTATGCCACATAATTATTAATTCTTTGTTATGGCAACCTGAGGAAGCCAATACAGTCAGTATTCCTGAACAGTCTCCCATAAATTTTATTTTCCTGCTTATTTTGACATATTTGTCACCAAACAGTGAAGTCCTTGAAAACAGAATCATGTCATACTCATTCTGTACAGTGAGCACATAATTCAGTATTCCCCACATATTTATCGACATATAATTGTGTGGGCATTCTCAGTTTTTAAGATTCCTAGATATATTCTTGATGAACAAATGTGTTAATTTTTTAGTTACATCCACGCATTTGAGGAAGATAGAGTATAAATAACCATAGAATATTCTGTATAGACAATTATAGGTGTTTTACCCACTTGGGTTTCTAGAGTTAGTAAGAAACTATAGAAACAGTTTTGTATCTCATTCATAGAAAGATAAGATCTAAAATGGTTTTTGAAGTAAATGAAATCCCTAAAGGCCTTCCAATCTGAATTCTCCAGAGAATATTAAATTTTTCACAATTTTGCTCTAATATTATAGAACACAGCTGAAATATAATTGCTTAACTATCAGTTCTGTCCAAAGCATGGATCTTTTATAAATATTAACATTAATATTAATAGTTAAAAGACAAAAAGAAATTGAAAGTTTAGTAAAATATATATAATTTAATGTAACATTTTATGAAGAACTGATATTCAAAAGTAATGTCTAAATGAATATATAAAATTTTAATTTTTAAATTATAGAGTTGGCTTTATAAATGATAGCCTAAAATTGCTAAGATATGAAAAATGATCATTAAATAATATTCTTATGTCTCATGTAAACATTCCCCATTTACTTGTATTGTTTCTATCTCTCTTTAATGAAGTAGCTTTAAAATATTGCTTTCTATATTTCTTATCCATGAGTTGAAATATCACCTACAGAGTCACTAATGACTAAGGTGGTTGTAGGTTATTTTCACTCATCCCAGATTTTCATGAATTTTAATATATAAAAATTCCCAGTGTTTGTATTAAGTTCTTACCCTTCTTAGACTGTAGGCAAGAGATATTAATTGTTTAATTTATTACAGGAAATGGACCAGCACTGGAATAAAAGAATGCCAAATTTGAAACTTGGCAGACTTAAATGTGTGATTCTCTTAGAGAAAATAATGAATTATGAATTATAAGCAGAGTTTAGTTTATCCAACTGGGTGAATAAACATCACTTGTAATTGTTGTCTTCATTTGTCCATTAGCAGACACTTAAATTACCTTTTAATAAAGAGAAAAGAGTTACTGTATTTAGTTGGTACATGACATTCTTTCCGGACATTAATTCACCATGTTTTATAAAAGAAAGTGAAAATTTTAAGGGCCACTTAATAATTATTTTCTTTCTACTTTCCAATAATGCTTTCATATGCCACGAATCAAAATAAAAATCCCTGTGGAAGCCATGGGCAAACCAGGTATGCTTCTTAAAGCTTGACAGTTTCCGTGACATATCCATAATAAACCCAAATTAAATATCCAGGTATGGCCAAGTGGATTTGTCACTAATATGCTGGAGTCTTTTTCAGGGATATATTTATACTTTTGGACTTAGAACTATTATTCTAAATACTTGAATTAACACAGTAATTTTGATAGGACTATTTTAGCCATAAATTATTTGACTAGTATTAAAAATTTGTTGGCCCATTATAAACAAGTAATTTCATGGTGGTAATTCAATTGCTTCTAAACCCAAGTGCTCACTTATAAAAGATCAGTTGCATAAATTATGGCGAATATACACAATAGATGCAGCTATAAAAAACATAATGAGGATATATTTTATGTTTTAATATGAAAAACTAGTATGTATTGTTATGTGGAAAGGAAGGGTACAGAACAGTTTTTAGAGTAAGTCATTAGTGGAAATACAAAAGGAGGAAGTGTGTGGATGTGTGTGAGTGTGTGTGTAAAAAATAATCTGTGGAAGGATAACTAATAAAATGGTGTTTCCAGTTGTGTGTATGCAGAGATAGCAACTCATAAGATTGAGAGAGTTTTTTTCCTCATATGTCATCTTTTGCTTCATGGGGATTTTTGTTTTGTTTTGTTCTTTGGTACTGAGGATTTTTTTTTTTTTTGCGGTACTGGGGATTGAACTCAGGGGCATTCTACCTCCGATCTATACCCCCAGCCCTATTTTTTAATTCTTTATTTTGAAACCGGGTCTCACTAAGTTGCGGAGTGCCTCACTAGGTAGCTGAGGCTGGCCTCGAACCCGGATCCTCCGGTTTCAGCCTCCTGAATGCTGGGATTACAAGTGTGCGCCACCACGCCCGGCTTGGTACTGAGGATTTAATCCAGTGACATTCTGCCTCAGAGCTACAGCCCCAGACCCCCTTTTTTTAATGAAATAGTGTCTGGCTAAGTTGCTGAGAGTCTCAGTGGCATATTATTCAGAACCAAAAAGAAATGAGCTATCAAGCCATGAAAAGATATGGTAAAACCATAAGTACACATTCTAAGTGGGAGGGAAAAAAAAAAAGCTAATGTGAAGAGGCTATATACTATGTGATTTCATCTATAATGACATTTTGGGAATAGTGGATTTTGTAGTTAGTAAGATAGTAATTTTGATTAACAGCAATTTGGATACTTTTAACATCTTTGTGTTAGGCAAATTTCCATCACTGTGACAAAAACAACATATAAAAGGAAAAATTTGAGCGGGCAAAGTGGCACGTTCCTATAATCCTAATACTTGTTCAGCTGATACAGGAGGATCACAGGTTCAGGTCAGCCAGCAACTTAGCAAGACCTTTCTCAATTTGGTGAGACCCTGTTTCAAAATTTTTTTTAAAAAGGGCTGGGAATAGCCGGGCGTGGTGGCGCACGCTTGTAATCCCAGCATTCGGGAGGCTGAGACCGGAGGATCCGGGTTCACGGCCAGCCTCAGCTACCTAGTGAGACACTCCGCAACTTAGTGAGACTCGGTTTCAAAATAAAGAATAAAAAATAGGGCTGGGGGTATAGCTCGGAGGTAGAATGCCCCTGAGTTCAATCCCCAGTACCGCAAAAAAAAAAAAAAAAAAAAAGGGCTGGGAATATAGCTCAGGGGTAGGATACCCCTACCCTACTGGATTCAATCCCCGTTACACATACATACACAAAGATTTATTTTTTCTCATGTTTTCAGAGGTTTTAGTCCATGGTTGACCAGCTCCATTGCTTTGGGGCTGAGAAAAGTCAGAACATCATGGAGAGAGGAAAGCTGATCATTGCAAGGTATCTGAAAGCAATGAGAAAAGAAGGGGCCAGGATCAAGATACACCCTTCCAGGGCTGCCCCTGTGACCTACGTCCTCCAACGAGGCCTCACCTCCTACAGTTGTCACCATCTCCTGATATTACTACCTAATTATTAATCTGCTGGATCAGTCAGAGCCCTTGTTATCCAATCACTTCCCCAAGGCCCACCTCAGAACTCTGCTGCACTGAGGACCAAGCCTTCAGCACTTGAATCTTTGGCTGATACTTCCTCTCCAAACCATAACCTTCAGCCTCTGATAACCACCGTCTTACTCTGTTTCTGTGATTTGGATTTTTTTATTTTTACAACTCCCATAAAAGTAAGATCATGTAGTATTTGTCCTTCTGTGCCTGATTTCACCTAACATATTGTCCTCTGGGTTCATCCAAATTGTTGTATATAATAAAATTTCATCCTTTTCTATGACTGAATACTATTCTATTGTGGATATATGCCACATAAAATATATATTTATATAAAGTCTGTCATTAGACACTTAGGTTGTCTCCTTACCTTGGCAATTGTGTATAGCACTACAGTGAACATGGGAGTCCAAATTTCTTTTGAACATACTGACTTCATTTCTTTTAAATGTATGCTCAGTAGTTAGATTGCTAGATCATAATGGTACTTGTAGTTTTTTGAGGAACCTCCCTACTGTTTTTCATAATAGCTATACTAATGTACTTTTCCACCAATAGTATACCAAGTTTTTTTTCAAACATTTATGTTTTGTCTTTTTGATAACCATTTTAACAGGTATAAAGTGATATCTCAATGTGATTTTAACTTATATTTTCCTGATGATTAGTAATGCTGAACATTTTTATATACCCACTGCCATTTGTAAGTCTTTTGAGAAGTGTTTGATTAAGTCATGTTTTAGTCCATTTTTTTTTATTGCTGTAACAACATACCTCAGAACAAGTAATTTATAACGAATAGAGATTTATGAAGAAGCATGGTGCTGGCGTCTGGTCAGGGCCTTCTTGCTACCTGGTAACAGCAGAGGGTGTCACATGGTGAGACACAGCAAGTGTGCTAGCTTGTATATTTCTTTCTGTGCTTATAAACCCACTAATACCATCATGGAGGTCTGACACTCATGACCTCATCAGTTCCTAAGCCCCTCCCAAAGGCCCTGCTTTGAAAGTCTTAACATAATTTGGGATTACATTTTCAACACATAAACTTTTGAGGGGCACATTCAGACCATTATTTGCCCCGGCTTCCAAAATTTATGTCCTTTCACATGCAAAACACATTCAATATCTTAACTTAATCCAGCACATGCTCAAAAGTCCAATCTCCCATATACCATTGGGAAAATAAATTAGTACAGCCATTTGGAGGTTCCTCAAACAACTAGATATATAACTACCATATAAACCAGCAGTCCTGCTATTGGGTATATATCCAATGGAATTGAAATCAGTATGTCAAAGAAATATCTGCATTCCTATGTTGGTTGCAGCACCATAATATAATAGCCAAGATACAAAATCAAACTAATTGTTCATTAGTAGATGAATGGATAAAGGAAATGTGGTATGCATATGTGTGTTTATGTGATGGAATATTCAGCCATGAGAAAAAAAATCTGTCATTTTCAACAACATGGATGGAACTGGAAGACATTATGTTAAGTGAGCTAAATCAGGAGCTAAAAGACAAATACCCCATGTTCTCACTTATATGTGAAAGCTAAAAAGTTAATTTCTAAGAAGTGGAGAGTTGAATACTAGTTATAAGAGCCTGGAAAGAATATGAGGGAGAGGGAATGGAGAGAGAATGTTTAAAAGGTATAGAGGAACAGTTAGATAGAAGAAATAACTTCTGATGTCCTGTATCATAGTTGATATGTCAGTCTAACACACACACACAATGGTGGGACTGGCACAAAGTAGATAATCTCATTCCAAAATGGAGAAATAACCAAGAAGAAAGGATTAATAGGCCTCAAGTCAGTCTGAAACTCAACAGAGAAAAACACATTTGGTCATAAAACTCCAGACATCTTCCCTGATTCCATATCCCACTTCCTGTGCACACTGGTGGGGGGTGGGCCCCCAAGACCTCTGCCAGCCCCACTTCCACATCTTTGCTGGGTCCAGCCCACATTCCAGCTCCTGGGCTGGCATGTCACAATTGCTGCTGTCCTGGGCAGGCCGTACACACTGAAAGCTCTTCAGTTCTGACATGTCAGTGATGGTCCCACAGCGGCCACTCCACTAGACATTGTCATGGGTGGGGACTCTCTGTGACAGCTTCAACCCCACATTCTCACTCAGCATTGCCCAACTAGAGGCTCTGCAGTGGCTCTGTCCCTTTTACATGTCTCTATCTGGACCCCTAGGCCACCCGTGAAAATCCTTTGAAATCCAGATGAAGGAAGCCATGCCCTCACAGATGACACATTCTGCAGGCCTGCAGAATTAACACCATGCGCACAAGGTTTATAGCTTGGAGTAACAGGCTAAGCCACAGCTGGAGCGGCCAAGGAGCACTCTACTGGAATACAGGAAGCAGAGACTAGAGACTGTCCTGGGCAGCAAAGCCTGGGAGGGGGCATGGGAGGGGTCTTGTCCCAAGTTCACCCTCTATGGCCATTTTTCCCTTCTAAAACTCTGGGCCTGTAATTGAAGGCGAGGTCGTGACAGTCTTTTCTTCAGGGTCTTCCTTCCATCGTCTTGATGATCCCTTTTATTTAGACCAGTCTCCTTGGCAGACCATTGATTGCTTGGCCATACCCATTGTTACACCCTTTAGCCAAACTCTTTCATTCCCCACCACACAGCCAGGCAGAGGTATGCCTGTTACCCAGGGTGCTAGGGCTAATCTGAAGCTCAAGAGCATCAGGACTTCTCTTCACACCACTGCCCTACACCAGCAGGACTACTAGGTTTAAACATAATCGTACTCTATATGGTCAAAACCTGACTTGATGGCCTTGTGGTGAGCACCAATACAAACTAATAATACAAAGCTAATACATGTAATACATGTAGTGTTTACTTTGTGCTAAGCATGATTCTTAGCACTTTATATATAGTAGTATCCTATGATCAAATTTATCTTATTTTCCTTACTTTATAAGTAAGGATTCTTGGGTACCAGAAAGTATTACTAAAGAATATAAGCTAATATAAGCTAATTTCAGAGCCAGATGGTCTGGGTCCAGAATCTATTTTATTAACCAATTGCCTATGCAATAATAATTTTTCTTTTTCTTTCTTTTTTTTTTTTTTTTGTATTAGGGATAGAACCCAGGGGCATTCTACCTCCGAACTACACCCCCAGCCCTTTTTATTTTTTATTTTGAAACAGGCTCTCACTAAATTGCTGAGACTGGCCTCAAACCTGTGATCCTCCTCTCTCAGCCTCCCAAGTACTGGGATTACAGGTGTGTGCCACCATGCCCGGCTGCAACAATAATTTTATTAAAAATCTAAGTTCATTTTTCAGCTTAGTTGGTATCAAGGCATTCCAAGGTAATCTTAGCTATTTTGGGGACCTTTAAGGTGTTTTAAGTTAGAGTTGACCTTGGCAATTTCAGAACCTGCTGTGGTTGTTTGTACTTGGTGCACACTGGTCCTGGACCTCAGAGCTTGAACAACCATTTTCTTTGATTCTTCATAATGTTTAAACCGTGGTGAGAATCTTGTCTCTGTCAGGTAGGAGTATAACCTGCCACAGAGCCCACAAGTAAAAAGGAAACAATCCAACTATTCCCAGAATAATATACCAGTAGGGTTCCCTACTAAGATATTAAGGTTAGAGAAAGTAAAAGGAGTAAAATGGGGTGTTTGGGTGATGCCGTGTGTGCCAATAGCTAGCTTAAGTGACATTTGTGTAAGGGTATATTCTGTCCTACAGTAAAAGCAAAGCTTTTCTAGCCACTTATCAGTGATTTTGTAGTTTTTATTTTCATGGCAGATGGAATAAAAGAATAAAGGTTTACTTTCAAGGTAATTTATTAAATATGAAGTGAAAAAATTGAGATGGACTTGTTTCTTTTCATATTTTCCACTTCAAAATTGCCTCATTATTGATGAATAAATTCATTTCTATTCCATATCACAAATTTAAGTGTGTCTCTGAATAATACCCAATGACTAATATTTTTTTCAAGTCCTAATATGTGCTTGAACCTGAGTTTAAAAATTCATTCCCCTGGCTTTTTCTTCCTTTTATAATTTGGAGAGTTTTTATATTATGTTTACATGACTTTTACTAAGGAGATATGTTTGCTTCTTCATCCATTTCAGATAAAGAAAAATAGTCATATCATTTCTTGCCAAATAACCTAGTTCTCAAATTATTTTTGTATCTTAGCATTATTGCTTATTCAGATTAAACTCTTTTTAATGGAGATTGAAAATGTGGCAGCTCTTAAATCAGATAGTATACCCTGAACTATTTCAGAGGCATATAAGATTTTTTTATAATGTGAACAATGAGACATTACAGTTATAAAATTAAAATTCTTGTTGGACAAACAAATTTGTATATGAATAAGGTTTATGGAAATATTTAAAGGTTTTCAGTAAGAGGTTAGTGTTGTCGAAAGCTCTCTCTTAGGCAGCTCTCTCAAGCCATTACACCTGGCCTAATAACCTTATTTCCCAATTCCAGCAAAGTTGCTTTTAGTCCAAACACCCAAATCAGAGTTCTTCTTGTAACCTTTAGGTTTTACCCTAAAGACATTTAGGGGAGCACTGTCCTTCTTCTCCATCATTTAGATGTTACTCATCTTATTGCTAGAGGCAGTCATACCATATAAAATACCATCTTTGTGAACACCAAAGTTCTGAGCAGTTGGAGAGGGAAGTGATGGCAGAAAACTATTTACAGTGGGATCCATTTTTTCAGGTATAGTGGTTGTGTTTCAAGTTGTTTTTGGCACAGACATGCAAGGTAAAACTATGCATCCCCATCGTCTCTTTGTTGGGGCCAAAGTATTATGGAGGGCAGGGAGGGAGAATCAATGAAGGAGTCCCTTCAGTGGACATTGTGGACGTAGGTGAGAATATCTGCAACGCCAATCTCAATATCCTGTGTGGAGAAGGGAGAGAGTGGGGAGGGAGCTGGGTGGGAAAGCCCACCAAGTACTGTGTGCATGTATGTCACTATCACTGTGAACTGCATTATGATGTGAGACTATAATGGGCCAATAAATGTATTTAAATTTAAAAATATGTTGGTATTCAAAATTAAGAATTTTAAATTTATATCAAAGTTTTGTATTCTCTGTAATATATAGAGCAAATTTTAATTTGGCAGTTTAAAGATTAAATACATTCCTGTGGATTATACCTCTAATTATATCTTCCATCAAGGCTAGTAGTACTGTTGACAAGAAGTATTCAGTATTATATAATGCAGTTCTACTATTTTGGTTGTATATTGGTTGACACTGCAGGGTAGTAGAAAATGTACATGCACAAGCCCTGAGTCAGGCAAGCCAGCATTAAAATTCCATTTTTTCTACCAACATGTGACCTGTGTCTGTGTTTATCATAAGCCACACCTCAGATTTCTCATCTATAAAATGAGAATAGTAATTAAATTTCAAAGTGAGGATTAAAAGAAGTACAAGTACCTAGTTCCTATATCAAAAGCCTATATCCAATTGATTCCAAAGTTTATCCCATTAAACTTGTAGACTTCTCTCTGGAATATTGTGGTATTCTAGTATTCCAATTCTGCCTCTCCTTGTGTGTGTGTGTGTGTGTGTGTGTGTGCCTGTGCTCGCGCGGGCGTGTATATGTGTGACACTAGGGATTGAGCCCAAGGGCATTCTACCTCTGAGCCATAGCCCCAGACCTTATTTATTTATTGGTGCTGGTGATTGAACCCAGAGGCATTCTACCTCTGAGGTATACCCCCAATCCTATTTTATTTTTTTAGTTTTGAAAGAGTGTCTCACTAAATTGCAGAGAATCTCACTAAGTTGCTGAGGCTGGTCTCAAACCTCCCAAGTATTGAGATTACCTCTTCTAATTCATCCTCAACATTGCCACCCAACTGGTGTGTGTGTGTGTGTGTGTGTGTGTGTGTGTGTGTGTGAATGTGTGTGTGTGTTGGGGGATGTTTTTACTGGGGATTGAACCACAGAGAATTTCTACCTCAAGCTACACTTCCAGCCCTATTTTTATTTTTATTTTCAAATGGGGTCTTGTTAAGTTGCTGAGACTTGCCTCAACCTGCAATTCTCCTGTCTCAGCTTCTCAAGTACTGGCATTATAGGCTTGCATTACCAAACCCAGCTCACCCAACTGATTTTTTTTAAACACATTTTGAACCTGTTACTCATTGTTTTATTAAATTTGTCAGTGATTCCCTATTGTCTCACATAAAACATCCAAGCTCCAAGTTTGGGCATACTTCTCCAGGTGTGATTCTTCTATGTCTTCAGCCTCACAGCCAATAGATAACTCGTCCCCGTATACCCTACACATCATGAATGCTTTCAGAGCTTAGAACATGCTTTGCTGTATTACCTTGAAGCTATGAAAGGCCTTAAGGACAGGTACAGGTTCAAGGTTGAATAAGAATACACTCCTCAGACTTGGTCATAGTTCAGTCAACTTTGGTTTTCTTTGAAAACAGCCAACAAGTGATACAAATTATATACATAAGATGAAGGAGCCAAGCTGAATGGACATGCCTCTCTGAGTTTCCCTTTGTCATGACAGTTTCCTGGAAGTCTGCAAATCCTGCAGGCCTGATAAGTTGAGGAGTCTGCTAAGTCGGAGAATCCTAAAATCACTGGCTTTTTGCCTTTTATGTGTAGTTTTAGTTGATGGCGGTGGTGATAAGTTACATCAGCTTGCAGAATCTCCAGCCACCCTGTTACTGTAAAATACTTTCCTGGCAGCAGTTACTTTACAATTTTATTCCCTTCTGTGTTGTCAGGCTTACATGAGGTTTCAGTTCCATATCCTTGTTCATGACCAGCCACAACTTTTCATGCTTTTAGCACTTGTCTTTAGCATTTTAAATGTCAAGTGTATGTGAGGACATTTGTTAATTGAGGTGAAATTCACATAATGTGAAACGCTATTTTTAAGCATACTGTACAGCAGCATTGGATTCATTTATGTTGTGCAGCTACCACCTCTGTCTAGTTCCACAACACTTTCTGAAGACATTTTTTAACCTAATGTAGAATGTCTTTGTATGACCGGACTGAATCAAGTTTCCATCCCTTGGTTTTTAAGAGCTCTAAGAAATGACATGATTACTAACTGTTCTACTACTTATTAACTTAGTTAATTGTGGTAATATACATATAAAATAAAATTTGATATTTTGAGTATTCCTAAGTCTGTAGTTGAGTAAAGTTAAGTATATTCATATTATTGTGCAACCAATCTCCAGAATTTTTCTTCTCTTTTAATGCTGAAATACTATTTTCATCCCCTCTCTCCCCTACCAAGCTGTTTTTAGTATTTATGAATTTGACTTCTCCAGGTACCACATATAAATAATTATCTTTTTGTGATGGGTTTATTTTTCTTAGTATAATGTCCTCAGAGTTCATCCATATTATAGCTTGTGTCAGAATTTCCTTTCTTTTTAGACCAAATACTATTCTATTGTATGCATGTACATTTTGTTTATTCTTGCATCTGATGATGGGCACTTGGGTTGTCTCCACCTTTTGGCTCTTATGAATAACCCTCTTGTGTACATGTGTGTACAAGTCTCTCTTTGAGACCTGCTTTCAATTATTTTGATTATATAATCAGAAGTAGAATTGCTGGGTCATTTGTAATTCTCTTTTTAATTATTTGAGGACTTGTATTTATTGAGGAATTGTTTTGCTTAGCAGCTGTATCATTTTCATTTCTACTGGCAATGTACAAGAGTTCCAGTTTCTCCATGTCCTTGTCAACACTTATTATTTTCGTGTGTGTGCGCGCGCGTGCGCACA
>PVLC010006968.1:13888-57952 GCA_004027655.1 Graphiurus murinus | reverse complement strand
CAGCTCTCTGAGTCTTTAGAATTTAGTAAAAGTTTTCTATGCTTCCCACAGTGAAGGTCTTGCTTCACCCTCACAGCTTCACAAGTTGCCCCATTTGGGCCTGTTTGCAGGGATTCCAACCCTGCCGCATGTTGCTTGGCTCCCAAGGCCTTCCTTTGAAATCTTGAGGGACGCCTCCATGACCCCTTTTTTCCACAAAGCCAGCATTCCATGAGCACTGTGAGCGCTGTGACCCACTGCTAGCAGGAAAGGTAGTTGTATCCTTTTCAGTCACTACAGCTAGGCCTTTTTTTCCTTGGTTCTGCACTTTGGCTTGAACTGTCCCAACTACATTCCTTTTAGCCATCTTACTTTCTTTCACAGTACTATATCTCTGAACTTTACACATTCCCTTCTGGCCAAACTGCAAATCTACAAAATCTCTCTGCTTTACTTTCTGCTCCTCAGCAAGTAGTGAGAATATCATCAACCTAGTGAGACCTTGTTTCCAAATGAGAAATAAAATTGGGTTGGGGGTGTAGCTTGAAAGTAGAATGCCTCTGGGTCCAATTTCCAGTACTACAAAAATAAAAATAGCCAAGCATAGTGGCATATGCTTGTAATCTCAGTATTTGGGAGGGTGAGACAGGAGGATTGCAGATTTTAAAAAGCCAGCTTTGGCAAATTAGTGCGGCTCTCAGCAACCTAATGAGACCCTGTTTCCAAGTGAGAAATAAAACCAGACTGGAGGTGTACCTTAGAGGTAGAATGCTTCTGGGTTTAATCCCAAGTACCCAAAATAAAAAATAATAAAAATAAAAGAGGGATGTAGCTTGGAGGTAGAATAAATCCCCAATACCATAGACATAAAAATTAAAAGAATAAATAAAACTCTTCATGTGGTACCCCAGAGCGGTCCCACAGTGCCACCTACTGTCCAGTCTTCAGTCTTCTCAAAGGTTCCAAGACTGTCATCTGACTTACTGTGATGAGGCAGGGATTTGAAAACCCATGTGAGCCGGGCGTGGTGGCACACACTTGGGAGGCTGAGACCGGAGGATCTGGGTTCGCGGCCAGCCTCAGCTACCTAGTGAGGCACTCCGCAACTTAGTGAGACCCTGTTTCAAAATAAAGAATAAAAAACAGGGCTGGGGGTATAGCTCGGAGGCAGAATGCCCCTGAGTTCAATCCCTAGTACTGCAAAAAAAAAAAAAAAAAAAAGAAAACCCATGTGATGAGGATATGTCCAGCTCCAAGGTAACTAGTGTTAATATTCTCCCCCTGTGGAGGGACACTTACACTGTCTAGAAAAATTATTCAATAAATAAGAAATTAATATTAATGATACTTTTAGGGTAGTGTTGCCTGAGAAGTGCTTCACTTAGGGAATTTAGGACAGTCTTCTTAAAAGAGGCAAATCTTAACATGAGTCTTAAATAATAAGTAAGGCTTGTGTCTTTGTGTGTGTGTGTGTGTGTGTGTGTGTGTGTGTGTGTATTATTGGGTATTGAACCCAGGAGTGTTCTACCTCTGAGTTACAAACCCAGTCCTGTTTTATTTTTTATTTTGAAACAGGGTCTCACTAAGTTGCTGAAAGTCTCGCTAAGTTATTGAGACTGGCCTTGAACCTGCAATCCTCCTCTCAGCCTCCCAAGTACTGAGATTACAGGCATGCACCATCACGCCCAGCTAAGGGTGTGGTTCTTGAAAGTTTGGAGGGAATTTGGGAAGGGGAAACTTTTTGTGCTGCTGTGACAAAATACCTGCAGCTAAGTATATGATGAGGAAAAGAGGTCTTTTGGCTCAGTTTTGAAGGGGGCAAGTTCAAGATCAGGCAGCTTCATCTGTTTGGCATCATGGAAAATGGCATCACAATGTTGGAACCATGGGCAGAAGTGATCGCCTGTGAGACAGGAAGCCAAAGAGGTCCAGAGGCCAATTGTGTTAGTCAGCTTGTCACTACTGTGATCAAATACCTGACATAAACAACTTAAAGGAGAAAAGATTTATTTTGGCTCACAGTTTCAGAGGTTTCAACTCATGGTCAGCTGGTTCCATCGCTCTGGGCCTGAGATGAGGCAGAACATCATGGCAGAAGGGCATGGCAAAGGAAAGCTGCTCAGCTCATGACAGCCAGAAGGAAGGGGAGAGAGAGAACAGGGGGCTGGAAGAAGATGAGCCCTTTCAGGGCCGTCCTCCATCCCTACTTCCTCCAACCAGGTCCCACCATCCAGCGATCCATTGAGATCAAAGTCCTCAAGCTCCAACTGCTTCCCCAAACCCCACCTCTCACCACATGAGACCTTAAGGACCGACCTTTCAGGTCCAAACCATAACACTAGCCACGCTCTTTCCATAGCAGTCCATTCTTCTGGGAACTAACCAAGGTCCTGAAAAATATATTCTTTCCAAGGATGGTACACCCAAAGAGCTAACCACCTTCCACTAGTCCACACCTCTTAACATTTCCACCACCTTCACACCACAAAACTGCACATCGAAGCCGTACAGAGGCACTCAAGCCATAATAACTTGTTATGGTTTGTATTTGGATGCAGCATGGTCCCCCAGTGCAGCAGGGTTCAAAAATGAGACTTTTGGGAAATGATTGGATCATGAAAGCTGCAACTAATCAGTGGATTAAAATTTTGAATGTAGCCAGGCATGGTGGCACACACTTGTAATCCCAGTACTTGTGAGGTTGAGACAGAAGGATTGCAAATTTGTAGCCAGCCTCAGCAGCATAGTGAAGTCCTCCATAACTTAGTGAGACCCTGTTTTCAAATAAAAATAATAAACTAGGGCTGGGGGGTGTAGTTCGGAGGTAGAATGCCTCTGGGTTCAATCTCCAGTATCACAAAAACGATGATGACAACAACGATGATGGGAATAGACTGCCAGATGATCACTGTAGGCAGGCAGGGCGTGGCTGGAGGGAGCAGGCCACTGGGGAAACCCTTGGGGTTTCCTGTCCCCGGCTCCTTCATCCTCTATGCTTCCTGGCTTCTATGAGGTGAGCAACTCTCCTCCGCCACGTCTGTCCACCATGATTCTGCCTTGGAGGCAGCCAACATGGACTAAGATCTCAAAACCATGAGCCCAAAGACACTTCCCCCCTCTAATTTGTTTTTGTCAGGTGTTTTGGCCACAGTGGGTAAAAGCTAACACAGAGAGCATGGTGGAGCGCCACCTTCCTCCCTGTCTGAGCAGCAGGCCTGCTTCCTCTCACGGAGGCCTGTTTTTCAGGAGTTTTTTTTTTGTTTTTTTGTTTGTTTGTTTGTTTGTTTGTTTGTTTGTTTTTTTGCAGTACTGGGGATTGAACTCAGGGGCATTCTATTTCCGAGCTATACCCCCAGCCCTATTTTTTATTCTTTACTTTGAAACCGGATCTCGCTAAGTTGCGGAGTGCCTCACTAGGTCGCTGAGGCTGGCCGCGAACCCAGATCCTCCGGTCTCATTCTCCCGAATGCTGGGATTACAAGCGTGCGCCACCACGCCCGGCTCCAGCTGTCTTTTAATACAGCATCAACATCCCAAGATCTGTAGACTTTGGTTTGATTCTACTTGTCAACCTGCCTCTACGATGGTGAGCCACACACTGAGCCGCTAGAATGAAAGTCAGCCTCTCCCTTCAGACAGAACCCGGCATGGCAAATGTGCTACTGTGGATTACACGCTGGGGGAGCCAAAGAAGATTCCGGAAACCACAGAACCAAATTGCATATTTTAAGTTGAGCATGCACTCCAAAGAAGTTGGAGAGACCTCTAAGTTTTCTGCTGGTCCAAGATGATCATCCACGACTCCACTGATGTCCCTCCTCAGGGGCCATAGCTGCTAAGTCTCCAGCAGTGAGTGAGAGGCTCTGCACAGGCTTGCAGTCTATGGGGTTCGTCTAGCTGGGGGGCCCATGCACAGACTCGTCATGGCCGGCCCCACAGTGACACTTGCTGATTCAAGTCAAACTCCCTCTCCTCCAAAGACCCGGTAGCCTCAAGGTCTTTTTGTTTGAACTGGATAATTAGGATTTTTGACGTACATTATTTTCACGACTCTACTGGACCAGGCACTATCCTGAGCTCTAAGGTTGCAATACACAGCTCACAGTAGCCAAATTATGGAACCAGCCTCAGCGCCTGTCAACAGATTAATGGATAAAGAAAATGTGGTATATACACCTGATGGCGCTTTACTCGGCCATAAAGAAGAGCACAGTATGTCATCTGCAGGACAGTGGAGGGGACTAGAGAAGATGATGCTGAGATCAGAAACCTGTGACACCCCCCCCCCCCCCCCCCGAGGCTGCCCCTTCCTGCATGAGCGGCCAGGGCCTGATGCCTCACACGGAGCCCACTCGGACTGCCTACTCCCAAGAAGTATGGGGATCTGGAACCCATGAAATGCACAACTAACTTTACTTTTGAGGGATAAAATCTTTTGGTTAAGAATCTCCTCTGTTCTGTAAGGACCCATTACTCCCACCCCCACACTTTTCTAGCCCTTTCAAACTCCATACTTCTCCCTCCGGTCTCAGCACGAGATTACAGGCGTGTGACATCAAGCCCAGGTACTTCTCCCTCCTTGTTTCCCTGCAGCTCCCAGCCCTCGCTGAACTATTCAAAAAAGAATTAAAGTGGGAATACAATAGTGATGCGCGCAGACCCATGTTTATAGCAGCACAAGTCACGATAGCCAAATGATGAAACAACCGAGGTGTCTGCCAACAGATAACAAACATGCTATACACACGATAGATTTTAAACAACAAAGCAATGCCATTTTCAGGAAAATGGATGGAAATAGAAAATTCTGAGATTCGCCAGTCTCAGAAAGTCAAGGGCTGTGCGTTCTCTTTTATATATAGAAACTACAATAGGAAACAAGAGACTTCAGATAAATGAGGAGGGACCAGTAGAACAGTGGGGGAGGGAGCAGGGGCGGGAAGAAGAGGCTCGAGGAAGTGAACGGTTCAAATGAGGTCGTGTGCACGAAGGCAGCGCTGTCCAGGCCGCTAGCACGCGTGAGGAGGGAGGAAGGGGAGCAGGGCCGGACACAGAAACACACCGAGTGACTTGTATGTGTATGTGTGTATCGCTTTGAACCAACACAACAACAGTATAAATGACTTACCCCTCCATCACAAACACGCTATTCTCCTCTCCCACTTCTCACCCCATGTCTGGCTCCTCCCCCATCCACAAGTCCGCCTAGGCCAGCACTGGCTGCTGTGAGGCCAGGGTCTCGGAGCCTGGATTCACCGGGGAGGGTTAAAGGTCCCCGCGCCCAGGAGCTGGCTCTGATATCTCGCCACACCTGCCTGAGGCTGATCATTAACCCAGAGCTTGTATTAAGCAGGGGCCGCCCCTGGAGGGGGCCAGCGCCACCTGCAGCCATGGCCAGCACGTTTAGCCCCAGCACCATGGCTGGGACCCCAGAGCCACCTGCTCTGTCAGAGCGCCTCCGAAATGCTGCTGACATCTCTGTCATTGCCGTCTATTTCATTGTGGTGATGGCTGTTGGGCTGTGGGTATGTGGGAGCCCGTGGGCTTCCGGGGTGGGCAGCAGGGTTGGGGGGACTGTGTTGGGGTGGGAGAGGTGTGGCATGACACACCATTCTCACAAATGTCATTGTCTCTCTAGCCAAATTGTTTTCTTGTGATTAGCATAGACAACACTCACTCTGCATGAATGTTTTCTCCTAGGAACCCCGTCATTTAAGCAGAGCCAGCACTGGGAGCTACAGGTTTCCATCTGGCATCCCCAGAACTTGGAATAATGAACAAAAAGTGTGTGTGTGTGTGTGTGTGTGTGTGTGTGTGTGTGTGTGTGTGTGTGTGATGCTGGGAATTGGACCCAGAGCATTCTACCTCTGAGCTACACCTCCTGCCTGATTTTATTTCTTATTTGCAAACAAGGGCTCATGAGGTTGCTGAGAGCCTCACTAAATTGCTGAGGCTGTCCTCAAATTTGGGGTCCTCCTGTCTCAGCCTCCCAAGTATTAGGATTGCAGGCATTGTCACCACACTCAGCTAAAAATGTTGTTTTTTTTATGATCTCATTTACTTTTCTTTGTTGTTTGCTCACTTCCTGACTGATTTAGTGAGTGGGACATTTAAATTATTTATGTTCTACTCATTCTTTTTTTTGTGTGTGTGGTGCTGAGAATTGAGCCCAGGGGATTCCACCTCTGAACTACACCCCCAGCTCTTTTTATTTCATATTTTAAAACAGGTTCTCACTAAGTTACCGAAGGCCTTACTATGTTGCTGAGGCTGGCCTCAAACCTGTGATCCTCTCATCTCAGTCTCCCAAATACTGGGATTACAGACATGTGCCACCATGCCTGGCTCATTCTATTTAATAATGAGCTTGAGGCTACAAATTTCCCTCCAAGAACAAGTTTAAGGATACCTTTTACTCTACTCACAAGTAAAAATAAGCAGTGGTTTTTAAGAATATGATTTCTTAAAGTCCTTACAGATCCGAGCTGAGTTTTCATAAAACTATACTTTTGAAGTCCATTAAAAATAGATGCTGAGCCGGGCGTGGTGGCGCATGCGTGTAATCCCAGCATTCGGGAGGCTGAGACCGGAGGATCCAGGTTCGCGGCCAGCCTCAGCTACCTAGTGAGGCCCTCTGCAACTTAGCGAGACTCGGTTTCAAAATAAAGAATAAAAAATAGGGCTGGGGATATAGCTCGGAGGTAGAATGCCCCTGAGTTCAATCCCCAGTACCGAAAAAAAAAAAAAAAAATAGATGCTGTAGCTGGGCATGGTGGCACATACTTGTAATCTCAGTACTTGGGAGGCTGAGACAGGAGGATCACAGGTTCAGAGCCAGCCTCAGCAACTTGTGAGGCCCTCCACAACTTAGTGAGACCCTAGGAGTATATCTCGGAGTAGAATGTCCCTGGGACCATCCCCAGTACCACAACAAAAGAAATGGATGCTGTATTAGATTTCTAGGGAAGTGCGCCAGTGTGGGCCCTGCTTAGAGAAGCAGGGGCCTGGGCGCCTCAGGTGCACCGCCCTGGAGGTTATCGTGTCCTCATGTGTCTTCCCCTCTGCTCAGGCGATGTTCAAGACCAACCGAGGCACCGTCGGAGGCTTCTTCCTGGCTGGGCGCTCCATGTCTTGGTGGCCAGTAAGTAGGCCGGTTTCCTGGAGATGTTTCCTGTGTGTGCATTTAAGTGCAAATAAAGTAAACGTTGGAGATGGTGATGATTTCTGGTGGACACTGGTTTCCGATTGCTGGCCATTCTTTTCCCGAACCCTTCACTTCTTAGTTGGGACTTGTAACTCCAGAAAGACGAAAGTGTCAGCAGCTATGAGAGCGGTGTCCTCTGGCATCTGAGAACCTCACGCGCTCGTGTTTTCCTGGGAAGAGTCTCCTGTCTCGTTCTTCCGAGCCCCACACATCCCTCCGTTGGTCCCTTCTTGTCTGAATCTGCCTCCTGCTCTCTTCACCAATGCCTGGCTCCCTCCCAGCTCACTCATCCCCGTCCTCGGAGCCCATTGCTGATGTGCCGTGCAGTTATTGGCAGTGGACCTCGTCCCTGTGCTGGTGCTAATGGTGATTCCTCTGTGACTCTTGACCAATGAATGGGTGCTCTTCTTTCTGGGCTTGTTTGTGGTACTAGGTGTGTTGAACTCAGGGCCATTCTACCTCTGAGCTACATCCCCAGCCCTATTTTCTTTTTAAGTGTCTCACAGAGTTGCAGAGGGCCTCCCTAAGTTGCTGAGGCTGGCGGCAAACCTGCA
This sequence comes from Graphiurus murinus, assembly GCA_004027655.1. Lineage (NCBI taxonomy): Eukaryota > Metazoa > Chordata > Mammalia > Rodentia > Gliridae > Graphiurus > Graphiurus murinus. Next base: position 50,215 of record PVLC010006968.1, on the reverse strand, counting down.
ATCCTCCTGTCTCAGCCTCCCAAGTATTGGGATGACGATTGTGTGCCACCATGCCCAGCTTCCTTCTGGGTTCTGATGTGTGGCCCTTTGGCCAGGTTTCCTTTACAATGGAGGCTGCATCTTCCTCTCTGGACCTGGAGAGGATCAGAATTGGTATGGGTATACAGTGGGTGCTCAGTAAATGCTTTCTCCACAAACATTTGCTTACTCATTAAAATAGCATGAGAAGATATGGGGATTGGGAGGTGACCTGGCAAGGTGAATGGAACAGGCCAGCTGCAAACTAAATTGTTTTTGGAGTTTGCATTTAGGGCGTCTGATCAGACGCAAATCCCAACCAACCCCAAAGCCACAAGCCGGTTCAATCCCTCCCCTTAAATATATGAATAGAAAAAGTGAATTTACAGGGGGCTAAAAAATTAGAGACAGAAGAAGCATGGCAGGACTCACACCCCAATTCTATTCTGGCAGGACTCGTGCTCACCCATATTGATTTATGAGATCTTTCAGCCAGCTGTGGTGTCTCAGTACGTGGGAGGCTGAGATAGGAGGATCACAGGTTTGAGGACATCCTCAGCAATTTAGTGGGACCTGGTTTCAAAATAAAAAATGAAAAAGGCTGAGGGTGTAGCTCAGAGGTAGAATATCCTTGTGTTTGATCACTAGTACCAAAAAAAAAAAAAAAAAAATGAAAGAAGAGAGACAAAGATCCTTTTTCATGTTTGAGTCTTAAACACAGCCAGCAGCCAGGCATGGTGGCCTACGCTTGTGATCTCAGTACTTGAGAGGCTGAGACAGGAGGATCACAGGTTCATGGCCAGTCTCAGCCCCTCCGCAACTTAGTGAGACCCTGTTTCAAAATAAAGAATAAAAATAGGACTGGGGTGTAGCTTGGAAGTAGAATGCCCCTGGCTTCAATCTCCAGTACCGCAAAAAAACAAAACAAAACAACAACAACAAAAAACCCACAGCCAGCAATGTCATGAAAAGGGAGATGAAAGCCAGGTGGGGTGGCACACACCTGTAATCCCAGTACTTGAGAGGCTGAGACAGGAGGATCTCAAGTTTGAGGCCAGCCACAGCAACTTAGCAAGACACTTCAAAACAGAGTCTGCAAGTTTTTCTTCAAAAAGCTAAATTGTAGCTGGATGTGGTGGCCCACACTTGTAATTCCAGTACTTGGGAGGCTGAGATAGGAGGATCACAGGTTCTAGGACAGCCTCAGTAAGTAGTGAGACTCTCAGCAACCTAGTGAGACCCTGTTTCCAAATAAGAAATAAAAAGCTAAATTGTAAGTATTTCAGGGTTTTCAAGCTGTAGAATATATTGCAACCACACAACTCTGCCATTATAACACAAAAGCAGCCACAACCGAGGTTAATCCAAGGAGCATGGTGTGTCCAGTACAACTACTGATGGGCACTGAAATTTAAATTTCATTTTACATCACAAAATATTATCATTCTTCAGAATTTTTAACCTTTTTTTTTTTTTTGCGGTACTGGGGGGGTTGAACTCAGGGGCATTCTACCTCCGAGCTATACCCCCAGCCCTATTTTTTATTCTTTGTTTTGAAACCGGGTCTCACTAAGTTGCGGAGGGCCTCACTAGGTAGCTGAGGCTGATCTCGAACCTAGGTCCTCTAGTCTCAGCCTCCCGAATGCTGGGATTACAAGCGTGCGCCACCACGCCCGGCTGCCCTTTTTATTTTGAAACAGGGTCTTGCTAGGTTGCTGAGAGTCTTACTAAGTTGCTGAGGCTGCTCTTGAACCTGAAATCCTCCTCTCTCAACCTCCCCAGTACTGGCATTCAAGGCTTGTGCCACCACATCTGCATATTTTTAATCACTGGGAAATATGAACAATGTTCTTGGTTTATGGGCCACGCAAAAACTGGAGACTGGCTGGATGTAGCCCACCAACCACACTTGCTGGCTCCTGCTCTAAGAACTAGGATGGGGACACCTCCGCGTCCCTGTGTATTCAAGAAGTCTGAGCGGGAGCCTTTAGCCCTCACCCCAGTCTGTCCGCTTGCATTCCAGATGGGCGCGTCCCTCTTTGCCAGCAACATCGGCAGCGGCCACTTTGTGGGCCTGGCTGGGACAGGAGCAGCTTCAGGCATCGCTGTCTCAGCTTTCGAATCCAATGTGAGTAGCATCGGCGCTCTCCCTTCAGTCAGCCACGGGCCTGGGGTCCTTTCCCCAAGGGACTGCGGGTTGAACCTAGGGGTGTTCTGCCACTGAGCTGCACCCTCAGACTATTTTTTTTTTTTTTTTTACTTTGAAACAAAGTCTTGCTAAGTTGCTGAGACTGGCCTGGAACCTGCAGTCTTAGACTGGAACCTCCTGTCTTAGCCTCCTGTGTCCTAGAATTACAGTCATGCGCCGTGCGCTCAGCTCCAGATCCAGAAATTTTGATGCAACTATATTTCAGAGATTTTCTGGGAGTCTGTAGAGAATATACTTCCCTTTGGTTTGACTTTTTTTTTTTTTTTTGGTACTGAGGATTGAACCCAGCAGCATTCTACCTCTGAGCTATACTCCCAGACTTTTTTATTTTTTATTTTGAAACAGGGTCTCACTAAGTTGCGAAGGCTGGCCTTCAACCTGCAATCCTCCTGTCTCAGCCTCCCAACTGCTGAGATTACAGGCATGTACCACTGTGCCTGGCCCCCTGGATGGACTCAGGAGGTGACCTTGAGCCATCATGGACAAAGGTGGTCTTTTCATTTTAAAGGTTTATTGCTGCTTTTACACTAGTCGAATCATGGAATTCATATGCACCCTGCCTCACTTCTGCCCTATGGTCAGAGATTTGGTTTGGAGTCCTGGAGCCGTGAACTCCAGCAAGAAGCCAGCCCCTAGAGCAGTGGGCAGAATGGCTGATTATCAGGCTGCAGATAACGCTGGGCGCTCCTCCTGAAGCCTTTGAACCAGGCTCCCCTAATCTCTATGAGGCTGGAATTCCACCTCCACACACCAGGAAGAGCCGACCAGACCTGCCTCACTGGCTGCGGCAGGAACAACAGGGGCGATATACGTAAAACCTGCACTTCAATACCAGATTATACTGTTTTTGTTTTTACATTTGGCAAATCTTGAAGAACTGAGAATATTATTCTATTTCCAGATTTCCTGCTCATTGCTTCATCATCATATATAATTCCTACAATCAAGATTGTTCCTTTTGGCAGTTTTATGATCTTACAGTATTCCAGCTGGGCTAAGATCTCTATCTTCTGACGTGTGTGTGTGTGTGTGTGTGTGTGTGTGTGTGTGTGTGTGTGTTTTACTGGGAATTAAAACCACAGGCATTCTACCTGAGCCACACTCCTAGCCCTTTTTGTTTTTGTTTTGAAACAGGATCTCACTTCATTGCTGAGGCTGTCCTCCAACCTGCAATCCTCCTGTCTCAGCCTCCCAAGTACTGGGATTACAGGCGTGCACCACCGTACCCAGCTTCTGACCTTTTTTTTTTTTAACTTTACATCTTTGGTCACATCCTAAGTCCTAGAAAATAGTGCTCTCTGAATCACAGAACCACAAGAATGACCTACAGTTGCCTGCTGATTGGGGCAGGATCCGAGCACCCCCCCACCTTTTCTTTTTTCTTTTCCGGTTCAGAAGTCACCAGATCATATGCCCGCAAGCTAGGCCTCTTTAACTTTGTCCCCTCTTGGTTTCCGCAGTCCTTGCTGCTGCTGCTGGTTCTAGGCTGGTTCTTTGTGCCCATCTACATCAAGGCAGGGGTGAGTACTCACAGGAGTTCCGGGGAACCTTTGAGGTGCATCTGGGAGTCATTCGTTTGTTCATTCTTTCTGCTCAGTCATGACACCTGGCTACCCACCCTCACCAAGCCTATTGCCGAGAACATACTAGTGACAGAAATCAAATTCCTTGCCAGGTCCCAGCGTAGCATGAGGCCGCAGCCACCTGAGACATCAGTAGTGGCCCCGCATAATGACCCCGGGGCAGAGGCCAGGCGTGCAGGGCGCTGAAGCTGGGGACGCCCATGTGCTTCAAGAAAAGCTTCTTAGAGGTGACCAGCCTTGAGGGCAACGGTTACCTCTGTAGGTAGAAATCTGGGTCATGGAAGGTCAGAAAAAAAATGTTTGGACGCTGTAAATTCTCCTTGTTGGAGTTTTTGAGGCCAGGTAAAATTATGGTTAAAATAGAGAGTATACGAGGGAAGAGGGTGGGAGAGAGAGCAGGCTGTGGGGTGAGCAGGCTTCAGTCGTGGAAGGCTCGTGTGCACGTGGATTTTAAATTGTGTCATTTGCAGGAAAATGGATGGAACTTGAGAACAGGGTGCTCGGAGAGATCAGAAAGTTAAGGATTGTATGTTCTCTCTCCTACGTGGAAACCAGAGCGAACATGGGAAACAGAAGAGACTTCAGAGAATGAGGAGCGGGCCCTAGCAGGGTGGAAGGGCGCGAGGGGAGAAGGGCGGGAGAGGAAGAAGGGAGGCTGAGGAGGGAGGCAGTGCAAACAATCCTGCGCCCATGCGGAAGGCCTCACTGCCGGCCTCGGCCTCGCTAACCTGCGCGGGGAGGAGGAGGGAGCAGCCCCAGGGCTGCGCGCCTGCCTTCCTGCGTGTCATCGCAATGCACCAACAAAGCATAGAAATAGAGCTGCGTCCTGTATGCTCCTGCAAGCGCGGCGCCCAGGGTCGAGGCGTGGTCAGCCATGTTTTCCGAAGTCCCACTTAGAGAGTGGACTTGAGCCGCCTGAAACTTTAGGGAGGACGCGGAAAGAAAGGGAGCTGCTTCCCCGCCAGAGGTGCAGCTTCCAGGACCGGTTAGAGGAGGAGGCAGTGGAGAGGGAAGCATTTCGAGCGAGCGACTCCAAGACTTGAAGCTCGGCGCCTCCATTGGTGGAGCAGGGCCTGGAGTTGGGCCGCATGACGCACGACCTTTGCGTAGCATCCTCACCGCTGTGATCGGAACACCTGGCGCGCAGCAACTGGAGGAAGAAAGGCTGGTTTGCTAAGGAGTCTGGAGGGTTCAGTACATACATTCCTATCCCTTAGGAACCTGGGCTACAGGCTCCTGCGTGGCAAGATGGAGAGGAGCAGAGCCAGCAGGAGGAGGGGGTATAGGTTGGCTGCAATTGTGGCTGGAATTTGTCAATGGAACTAGAAAAATGGATAGGAGCCTGATAAACCAGGCCAGTGGAGGCTTGGAATCTACTCAGGAGCCTCTCAATCTGAAACCTGATACTTTTCTTCATTCTTGAAAGTTCTCAGTGGCTCCATCTTAGTTCACTTTGTATTGCTGTAACAAAAACCCTGAGGCTGGATACTTAGTAAAGAAAAGAGGTCTCTCCTGTAATCTCAGAACTTGGGAGGCTGACACAGGAGAATTGCAAATTCAAGGCCAGTGTGTGATAAGTTAGCAAGACCCTATTTCAAATTGTTGAAAAATAATAGACAGGGTTGGGGGTGTTAGCTCAGTGGAAGAATACCCTTGGATCCAATTTCCAGTACTACAAAAAAAAAAAAAAAAAAAAGAAAGAAAGAAAGAAAGGGAGGGAGGGAAGAGAGAAAGGTCCTCATTAAGTAGCTGAGGCTGGCTATAAACCTGCAATCCTCCTGTCTCAGCCTCTCAAGTACTGAGATTATAAGCAGGTGTCACCACGCCTAGCTTATTTTTTGTTTTAAAACAGGGTCCCACTAAATTGCTGAGGGTCTTGCTAAGTTGCTAAGGCTGGCCTCAGGCCTGGGATCCTCCTGTCTCAGCCTCCCAAATACTGGAATTACAGACATGCACCACCATGCCTGGCCCCACAGGTGTTTAATCAATGTTGAATAATCTACATGTGCCGGCTCCGAAGGTGAATCCCTGTTGATGTCTGTCTCTGCAGGTGATGACCATGCCAGAATATCTTGGGAAGAGGTTTGGTGGGAAGCGACTCCAGCTCTACCTCTCCATCCTCTCCATCTTCATCTGTGTGACTTTGAGAATCTCCGTGAGTTCAGAGCCTCCTGGTGATGTAGTTTGAAGAGTTGTGCCTGGTGGGGCCAGAATGCCAAAATCAGAGATTGGTGTGTGCAGACTGCAGGCCGTGCTAACATGGTTGGACCCTAGGGATCTTAATCCCTGGGCTCTCTCTACCAAGGCTTAATTTGGAAAGGGGACTCCAGAAACTCTCATTCATGCACGCTTGTAATCCTAGTACTTGGAGGCTGAGACAGGAGGATCGCAGGTTCAAGGACAGCCTCAGCAATTTACTGAGACTCTCAGCAACCTAGTGAGACCCTGTTTCCAAATAAGAAATAAAATTGGTCTGGGGGTATAGTTCAGAGGTAGAATGCCTCTGGGTTCAATTTCCAGTAACCCCTCCCCAAAAAAGAGTAGTAGACTTTCAAGCCACGAGACCTTCCAGAGTGGAAATCCACCTCTCGCCAGGGACATGAGAATGCAGGTGTTCAGAAAGAACAAAATGTCTCCACCATTCTAGTAAGAATAACTATTTAGCAGAAAAGAGGTATTCTCTTGCCCTCTGCCTTTCTGACTGCACAGTAACTTCCTCAGTCTTTCTCAGAGCCAGTCCAGGTATATATATTTTTATATTCAGTTTTATTATCAGACACCTAAATGAAAAGGAAAGTACTTTGTATTAGTATGCTAGTGTGTGTGTGTGTGTGTGTGTGTGTGTGTGTGTGTGTGTGTTTTACTGGAGATTGAACTCCGGGATATTCAACCTCTGAGCTACACCTGCAGCCCTATTTTTTTTTTTTTTTTTGTGGTACTGGAGATTAAGCTCAGGGGCATTCTACCTTTGAGCTCCACCCCCAGTACTATTTTTCATTCTTTATTTTGAAACAGGGTCTCAAAATTGTGGAGGGCCTCACTAAGTAGCTGAGGCTGGCCGAGAACCCGATCTTCCTATCTCAGCCTCCCAAGTACTGGGATTACAATCATGTTCCACCATGCCCAGCTTATTTTATTTATTTATTTTTATTATTATTATTATTATTTGTGTGTGTGTGTGTGTGTGTGTGTGTGTGTGTGTGTGTGTTACTAGAGATTGAACCCAGGGGCATTCTACCTCTGAGCCACACTCCCAGCCCTATTTTATTTTTTATTTGGAAACATGGGTCTTGCTAAGTTGCGGAGGACCTTGCTACATTGCTGAGGCTGGCTGTGAACTTGCAATCCTCCCGTCTCAGCCTTTCAAGTACTGGGATTGCAGGTGTGGGCTTTAAGATGATTCTTTTTTTAATCTACCTGATTTTGTGTAAGACTGCTCCTGTAAAACAGGTGTCACAAATAAGTGCTAAAAGAATTTAAAAGTTGTATTTCAGCAATTTAGCAGGACCTTGTTTCAAAATAAAAAAATAGAATAGGGCTGGAGGTGTAGCTCAGAGGTAGCAATGCCCCTGGGTTCAATATCCAGTACCGCAAAAAAAAAAAAAAAAAAAAAAAGGTACACTCCTTACCGATAATCAGTGATGGAAGAAAATGGGAATTTGAAGTTCCAGCAGCCCGTGCTGAAAATCAGGAAGAGTAATTAATTGATCCTCATGTATCAGTGACTGATAACCTCCCCATGGTCACAGCCCAGGCAGGCGTCTCAGTGCCCGTGAGGGGAGGCTGACCGAGTTCTCTATGGCTTTTCTGCTGAGCCTAGCCAGTTCTGCAGTGAAAGGACAGCTTAGATTATATGAGCCTTCCCGTGCCACCCAAGCATTTCCCAGCATTTACTGCTTATTATCACGTTCTTAGAGTAACAACGAGTCCCGATCAGCAGGACTTCACCAGAGGCTAAAGAGATAAGAATTTTACACATGGAATAATTAGCCTCATGCCAATACATACAAATATACTAAAATATGAACTAGAATAGATATTATGAACAAGTATGGGAGGTGTCCTGGGCACACCCTGAAAAAGGGCTGGATGGAATTGAAGGTGAGCCCCACAGAGGGCTCTTTTTTTTTTTTTTTTTTTTTTTTTTGGCGGTTCTGGGGATTGAACCCAGGGGCATTCTACCTCCGAGCTACACCCCAAACCCTATTTTATTTATTTTTTTAATTTTGAAACAGGGTCTCATTAAGTTGTGGAGGGTCTCACTAAGTAGCTGAGGCTAGCCATGAACCTGTGATCCTGTCTTAGCCTCCCAAGTCCCGGGATTACAAGCGCGCGCCACCCTGCCTGGCTAGAAGGGTCATTTAAACAGTCCCCAGAGGGAAAGCTGGAAGAAGCTGAGGAAGGCCCGGTGTCATGGACTTTTTGCCCACCTGTGCCCCAGTTGGCTCTGACATCCACAGCTTCATGGTTCTGAAGAGCACAAACAAGGACTGAGGCAAAATGACAGCTGTTAAACTGGGTGTGGTGGCTCACACCTGTAACCTCAGTACTTGGGAGGCTGAGACAAGAGGATCACAGGTTTGAGGCCAGCCTCAGCAATATAGTGAGACCCTCAGCAACTTAGCAAGACTGTGTCTCAAAATAAAAACTTACAAGGGTGGGGGGTATAGCTCAGGGGTAGAATGCCCCTGAGTTCAAGTCCCAGCACTCCCCCCAAATGAGAGCACTTAAAGGAGTCCCCGAGGGATGTGACCTGGAGTGGAGGGCCCTGGAGGTGGAAGAGAAATGGGATGTTGGTGAGGTGACAGTGTGGTGCAAGAGGCCAAGGGCGTGTGTTTCTAGGACAGCAGGGTCCATGCTTGCCTGCAGGTTAGGGTAGAGTGACATTAATAATGGCTAATCTTAGTTGTGATTGTATACTTTTACACTCTGATAAGCAGTGTTGCACTGGTTACTTATTAAACAAATCATTATGAGGAGTTAGGACAGGATAATTTTCAGAGTTCTCCCCTGCCCAGGTCAGAAAAAGAGGATATTGTTCACCTGTTCTCAGCCCCCAGGGACACCTGTTGAGAGTCGGTTGCAGGCATGACGCCCCTCAGGCCCCAGATAGCTCCTTTTGCATTTCCTAACAACAACAATAACAACAACAAAAAACGTGAATATAAGCCAGGCATAGTGGCACACACCAGTAATTCCAGTACTTGGGAGGCTGAGACAGGAGGATCACAGGTTCTAGGCCAGCCTCAGCAACTTAATGAGACCCTGTTTAAAAATAAAAGACGGGGGGTGTACTTTGGAGGTAGAATGCCCCTGGGTTTGACAAAGAAGAAAGAAGGAAAGAAAGAAGGTAGGGAGGGAAAGAGAGGGAGGGGGAACGGAAAGGAAAGAGAAATAGAGAAAAAGAAAGAATCCAGAGACCTGAAGTGCACGTTTCTTTCCATCCTGGCTGCGCCCCTTTTAGGCAGACATATTTTCTGGAGCCATATTCATAAAGATAGCTCTGGGGCTGGACCTCTACCTGGCCATCTGCATCCTCCTGGCTATCACTGCTGTGTACACGGTCACCGGTGAGTCTCCCGGGCGGCTCTGTGACCCCCTGGTTCTTCCTTGACACTACAGCAAGCACAAGTGCAGAACTCCAGCTGGGGTTCAGTTAACAAAGCAGCGCTGTGTTCCACCACTGGAGGGAGAATATTAGAACAATGTTCTGTAGTTCCAGCCACTTCCCTGCAAATTACATGGTTTTGTTCTTCCTTAGGCTCAGTGAAACTCCATCGTGTGCGTATTAGGCAGCCTCGGGAAGTGAAGGGTTGCACGTTTTCTCGCATATGTGGAAGCTAGAGAGAAATTAGGAAACAAAAGGGCCTCAGATGAAGAAGGAGAAGCCCCAGCGGAGGCGTGGCGGGGCCTGGGGGAGGGACATGGGGAGGAGAATGTCCCGATACGGCTGTGTGGGGGGGTGGGCAGCTCGCCGAGCGCTGTGCCGAGCTCCGCTGTGATGTGGGACCACACTGCACCAGGTATGTTAAATAGCGCTCTGCACATATTCAGGGTCGTCACCGCCTGCGTCGGTAGCATGTGCGGGGAAGAGGGAGTGGCTGGGGTCGGGAGGAGCACCAGCTGCCGCGCACACGTGCTCTTACTGCTCTGAGCCCCGTGGGATGCGTACAACGCACCAATAAAAATGTATCGATGGTCCCAAGTTCTGGGGTCTCGGGCGCGCTCCACCATGCCCAGCAAAAGTATGTATTTAAAAACTAATGGTTTTGTGCCAAAGGCAGGGGAACTGGGGATCGCGAAGGAAATGTCTAGGGCGTTAAGAATTTGCCCCTCGCTTGCTATGCAAGAGCTCCCACAAAGATGAAACTCCACTGTGATGGAAACTTTGAATGCAAACCAGGCTCGGGGAATAGGAAAGTCAGTGAAAGCCCCGAGTGCGAGGAGATGAAGACGCGGGAGCAGCGTGGGACTCAGCCGGGAGCCCTCCGTGTCTGCTTCTGCGTCCTTTAGCGGGTCTGGGTGCAAGAGAACTTAGAGGCGAGAGCAGGTGGATAAACGCCCTGGCCTTCTCTCTCCACAGGGGGCTTGGCCTCGGTGATTTACACGGACACCCTGCAGGCCTTCATCATGCTGGTGGGCTCTTTTATTCTCATGGGGTTTGGTAAGTGAGGCGCACAGCCGGGAGCCGGGTCCAGCTGCTCTTGGCTGCTGTCGCCCGTTCTACTGGGTCACATTTTTCTTTAACTTGTAAGATCCCCATCAATGAAATAACTGCCAGGCTTCTTTCTTGCTTTATTACCTCGGCATAAGGAAGTAGGGGAGAATTTTTTTTTCTTTTCTTTTTTTTAAATGTTTTTTGGTACTGGGCATTGAACCCAGGGGCATTCTACCTCTGAAATATACCCCCAGCCCAATCTTATTTTAATTTTTAAATAGGACCTCACTACATTGCCTAAGGGCCTCCCTAAGTTGCTGAGACTGGCTTCCAACCACAATGTCCTGTCTCAGCCTCCTAAGTACTGGGATAATAGGCGTGTGCCACCATGCTTAGCCCTTTTTATTTTTTATGTTGAGACAGGGTCTTGCTAAGTTGCTGAGATTGGCCTCCAACCTGCAATCCTTTCTCAGTACTGGGATTATAGGCACGCACCACCATGCCTGGCTGAATTTTATTTTCTTTTAAAAATTAGTGATAGCCACGGTTGGTGGTGCCCACCTGCAATCCCAGTACTTGGGAGGCTGAGACAGGAGGATCGTAGGTTCAAGTCCAGGAGCAAGAACTAAGCAAGACCCTGCTTCAAAATGGAAAATAATACAGGGCTGGGGGTGTGGCTCAGAGGTGGAATGAGTGCCTTTGGGCTCAATCCCCAGTACCAAAAATAAATAAATTAAAATAAAAATAATGTTTGTATGTGGTACTGGGGACTGACAGGTGACTGCCTGAGATTGGCCAGGGATGGCACTAGAAAGACATGGGTCGTGGGAGAAGCTCACTGAGGATTTGGCTGGGATCTCAGGCGACTTTACAGTGCACCCCATTGTAAAGTAGTAATCATAAACATCAGATGTGCTACATTTTTATGAGACATTTCATTCTCTCTAATGCCTTCCAGCATTTGCTGAAATCGGAGGCTATGAGAATTTCATGGAGAAGTACATGAACGCCATCCCGTCCGTCGTGCACGGGGACAACCTGACCATCAGCCCCTCGTGCTACACTCCACGGGCAGACTCCTTCCACATCTTCCGAGACGCCGCCACTGGAGATATCCCATGGCCAGGAACGGTATTTGGAATGAACGTTGTCGCCATATGGTTTTGGTGCACCGATCAGGTGAGTGTGTGTGTGTGTGTGTGTGTGAGAGAGAGAGAGAGAGAGAGAGAGACAGAGAGAGAGAGAGAGAGGGGGGGGGGAGAGAGAGAGAGGGAGAGAACGTGAACTTATGTTGTTCTATCTCATTCAGAGAAAAGCATCTCTGAGCATACGTTTTGTATACAAACATCATTTTAAAAGTCAAACACTCTGGGCATGGTGGCACATGCCTGTAATTTTAGTACTTGAGAGGCTAAGACAGGAGGATCACAGGTTCAAGGCCAGCCTCAGCAATTTAGCAAGACCCTCAGTAACTTAGTGAATCACTGTCTCAGAGGTAGAGCTCCCCTGGGTTCTATCCCCAGTACCACACACACACACAAAACAAAAAATACTTCTACAAGTCCTGTTATGAAAAATAGCTGCCCTACTTTCTATCATATTTCTTATTCCTTAGAGGAAAATTCAGGTAGGGAAAGAAAAAAAGAACAAAAAATAGGGCTGGGGGTATAGCTCTGAGGTAGAATGCCCCTGGGTTCAATCCCCACTACCACAAAAAAAAAAAATAATAATAAATAAATAAAATAAAGGGTTGGAGGTTTAGCTCAGAGGTAGAATGTCCCCTGTGTTCAATACCCAATACAAAAATAAATAAATAAACTAACTCTCAGAGCCAGGCATGGTGGTGCACACCTGTAATCCCAGAATTTGGGAATCTGAGACAGGAGGACTGTATGCAGATTCGAGGCCAGCCTCAGCAACTTGGCAAAACCTTTAGCAACTTAGGGAGGCCTTGTTTTTTTGTTGTTTTTTTTTTTGCGGTTCTGGGGATGGAACTCAGGGGCATTCTACCTCCGAGCTATACCCCCAGCCCTATTTTTTATTCTTTATTTTGAAACCGAGCCTCACTAAGTTGCGGAGTGCCTCACTAGGTAGCTGAGGCTGGCTGCGAACCCGGATCCTCTGGTCTCAGCCTCCCAAATGCTGGGATTACAAGCGTGCGCCACCACGCCCCGCTCGGGAGGCCTTGTTTATAAATAAATAAATAAGGCTGGATGTATAGCTTGATGTATACTGGGTGTATAGCTTGCCCCTGGGTGTGGCCCCTCAGTATCAAATAGAAAGAAGGAAAGGAAAGAAGGAGGAAAAAGAAAATAAAGTCTCTGAATTTGCTCATTAACTTGATCACCAAGAGAATCAAGTGACTGGATGGGCTTTTCCCTCTCAGTTTTCCAAATTTAAGATTTTTCTTATGGCCCCCATGCTGTAAGATGAGAAATCAGCTCTTTCCACATTCCACCCTCAAAATCTGCAGAAGCCCCCCTCCCCGTCACAGCTTTCATGATGTCGGCATCCAGCGCCCTCGCGTCTCATGCCCGAGCCCCACGACGTCTTCTGGCCAAGGTTCCTTTAGCCTTTTTCTTTTCTATGAGGTTAATGATTCTTCTTGTCTTTGTCTTCGTCCTCCTTTTTTTTTTTTTTTTTTTTTTTTTTTGTAGTACTGGGAATTGAACCCAGGGGCATTCTACCTCCGAGCTATACCCCCAGCCTTATTTTATTTTACTTCATATTTTATTTTATTTTGAAACAGGGTCTCACTAGGTTGCTAAGAGTCTCACTACTTGCTGGGGCTGTTCTCGAACCTGAGATCCTCCTGTCTCAGCCTCCCAAGTACTGGGATGACAGGCGTGCGCCACCACACCCAGCTAATTTTTCTTAGTTAATTATTTCTCATTGAGCATCAAACCATCTGCAAATTGCTAGACTCTCCTCTCGATACTCACAAACAAGTCACATGTTCTAGCGACTCTCTCTCACTGTCTCCGGAGCCTTCCGCCTTTGCAGGTCAGCAGCCTCTCCGCTCGGTGCCCCGCCTCCCCCAGCCCCTCACTACCATCTTTGGGGTTCCTTTTGTCATGGGGAAGGTTGGTTCTGTGAGGGCTCCGAGCAGTTCCCAAAAGGGAAGCCCACCTTAGGTCCAGCAGGGTCCTTGGCTTACCTGACCGGAGAGGATTTCAGCACGCACCATCTGAGACAGAGCCAGAGGTTTAACTGGAAAGCAGGCAGTACGCAGTCAAGGGGCAGTGCTGGCATCTCAATGGGGAGGCACCTGCTGGGGTCCGTGGCTCTTCTTTTAAAGGGAACTCGGTGCCGGGAGGGCTGGGGAAGGTGAGCGAGGAGGGCCTCGGTCCGGTGGTCTCCAGGTGGTCTGGCCATCTGTTCATCCTTTGAGTCCTCAGCCCAATGGAGGGCTCCCTTGTCAGGTCAGTCGCTGAGCTGGAGAGTCCCCTAAACTAGAGGGTTCTCAAGATGTCTTCTCTGTCTTGTCAATCCTGCACAGGGCAATCACAGTTTTTTTTTGTTGTTTTGGACAACATTTACAGGGTTCCCAGGAATTTGGGGGTCAGGCCTAGGAAAGAGAACTGATTTGGGAAGAAAAGATTGAGGCGCATTAGCACCAGTTCTTATATCAAAGTTGCATGTTCCTTGTCCTTCTGTCTCCTCTTTACCTATTTATTTCTTCTATCCTACATTTTTTCTGCTTTACTCTTGGTTTATATCACCTTTTCCAGTATCTCATGCTGTTTTATTAGTTTATTCATTTTTATCAGGGCAATCAAATCTTCTAGTAGCTTCCTGAGATAGAAGGAAGCCAACTCATAGGAGGTAAATTTAATGTGAACTTGCATGTTTGAAAATGCCTTTTCGAGTGTGGTGGCAAACACCTGAAATCCTGGTACTTGGGAGGCTGAGACAAGAGAAGCACAGGTTAGAGGCTACCGCACAGTGTGTACTGGCTTCTGTGTACCAAGGGTCTTACATACATTATACAAAGTATTCAGAATGACCTGCAAAAGTTAACCTCATTTTAGAGAAACATGAGACTCACAAAGGTCAAACTGTGCAAAATGAGCATAATTCAAATCCTGATCTTACTCCAAAACCCATTATTTTCCACTAACTATAACATCATTTCATTTTATATATATTTATTTTTGTAGTACTGGGGGTTGAACCCAGAGGTATTTTTACCTCCAAGCTACACCCCCGCCCATATTTTATTTTGAATAGGGTCCCACTAAATTGCTGAAGTTGGCTGTGAACTTCTGATCCTCCTGTCTCAGCCTCCCCAAGTACTGGGATCACAGCATGCACCACCATGCCCGGCTTAGGCACTTGCTATTTAAGAGATCCCAAGAGCTTTAGGAGTTAAGTGCTAGGAAACTGAGTGAAAACCAAATGCATCTTTCACAGTAGCCCACTCCCCCAGACAGGCCATGACATCTTTTTTGCCTGTGTGTGGTACTGGGGATTGAACCCAGGGGCATTTTACCTCCAAGCAGACCGCTAGGCACCCCCCCACACACCTTTTTTTTTTTTGGTGGTACTAGGAATGGAAGCCAGGAACTTTCTTCCTCTAGGTTGCACCCCCAGCTTTATTTTTTAATTGGGAAACAGGGTCTCACTACATTGCTGAGAGTCTAACTACTGACTGCATTGCCGAGACTAGCCTCAAGCCTAGGATCCTCCTTTTTCATCCTTCCAACTACTGGGATTACAGGCATGCACTACCACACCCAGCATGACCTCATTTCTTATTGTAATATTAAACTCTGCAAGGAAATGGGCTGAACTTGAGAGCATGATCTGAAGTGAAGGAAGCCAGGCTCAGGAAGTCAAGGGTTGTATGTTTCCTCTCATGTGTGGAAGCTAGAGAGAAAAGATGGGGGAAAAAGGAGGGGAGGGGGAAATCTCATGAAAATAGAAAATAGACCAGTACAATACAGAAAGGGGTCAAGGGGAAGGGAGGAGGGAATGGAAAGAGGATACTGGGGAATGAAAATGACAAAATTATGTGCCATACAAAAATATCACAACGAATCCCGCTACTGTATGTAGTTAGAATGTCCCAATGAGAAATTTTAAAGACAAAAATAAGCCAGGTGTGGTGATGCATGCCTCTAATCCCTGAGACAGGAGGATCATGTGTTCAAGGCCAGCCTCAGGAACTTAGTGAGGCCTTCCACAACTTAGTGAGACCCTGTTTCCAAATAAAAAATAAAATAAAATAGAGCTGGAGGTGTAGCTATGAGATAGAATGCCTCTGGGTTCAATCCACAAAATGAATGAATGAATGAATGAATGAATGAATGAATGACTACCCTGCACAGGGACACTTGCCCTCTTGGGAACCATTCTCTGGCTGTTTCACTAGCACGTGGTGCTTCCCTGCAGGTGATTGTCCAGCGCTGCCTGTGTGGCAAGGACATGTCTCATGTGAAGGCTGCCTGCATCATGTGTGGGTACCTGAAGCTGCTGCCCTTGTTCCTCATGGTGATGCCAGGGATGATCAGCCGCATCCTGTACACAGGCAAGCCACGAGCCCATGCGGCTTCTGTTATGCTTAAATCCTGAGAAGTGTTTCTAAGACAGAGTCAAACCTTGTCAGGTGTGCTCTGGTGCACACCTGTCATCCCACACTTGGGAGGCTGAGATTGGAGGATTGCAGGTTTAAGACCACTCTCAACAACTTAGGAAGGCCTTCTGCAACTTAATAAGATCCTGTTTCAAGATAAAAAGGTCTAGGAGTGTAGCTAAGAGGATTGTCTCAGAGTTCAATCCTCAATACCATACACACACACACACACACACACACACACACACACACACACACAAAGATAGCTTGGAGGTAGAAGCCCCCCTCCCCAGGTTCAATTTCTAGTACCAAAGAAAGAAAGAAAGATAGAGTAAAACCTTGAGAAACCAGAAAAGCCATTCTAAGATGGAAGTAAAGGTAGAATCGCAGGTGGAGGGAGCCGGTGGAGGGCGGGAGACGTGGGCATATTTGGCACTGTGTCCACACCTCACACCACCTGCCTGTCTCGCTGTTGGCATGTGAAGCTGTGAGGTCTGTTGTCAGGAGTGGCTGTGATTTAAGGAAGTCTAGAGAACATCGCGTAAGGCACCGAGCGACGAGGTACAATTCAGCAAATGTAAGTTGCAGTGGGTGAGTGTGGTGATGTGTATTTTTTCTGGGAGGGGGGTACTGGGGGTTGAACCCAGGGGAGTTCTGCCCCAGGTTACACCCCTAGCCCTTTTAAATTTTTTTATTTTGAAATAGGGTCTAAGTTGTTGAGGCTGGTCTCAAACCTGCGCTCCTCCTTTCTCAGCCTCCTAAGTACTGCAGTGACAGGCTCTTCATCCAGTGTCTGAGTTGTGCCTGGCTGGCCCTGCTCACTGAACTCAGCCCTGCATATCTCCACAGATGTGGTGGCCTGTGTGGTACCTTCCGAGTGTGTGAAGCACTGTGGCGTTGAAATCGGCTGCACTAACTACGCCTACCCACTGCTGGTGCTGGAACTGATGCCTGCTGGTTAGTAAATGTCCCTGGCACACGACCTCTGATGCCTGGTCCACAGAGGGCCATGAGGAAGGTCTGTGGAGTGATGTTTAGTCCTTCTTACTTCCATTAATTCATTTCTATTCATAGACATTTCTTGAGTACCTGTCAGCCAAATGCTGAGCCTGGAGCTCCCAGAGATGAACCCAATGCAGCTTCTGTTAAAAGAATCCTGACTCCTTTGGGTTAAAGGCTATCTGCCAAGTCAGTCAAGAGCATTCAAATTGTCAATAAGAGTTCTATAACCACAAACTCATATACTCAGAGTATTACAGACTAAATAGCATGCTTTCTCTAGAGGCTGTCTCAGAGATCATTCTCACTGATGTAATCAAAACAGCCAACCACACAACTTAGAGGGAGGAAGATTTATTTGCTCACAGTTCTGGAGATTTCAGAGGTTCATTCCACCTCAGGCCAGGTCTTCAGAGCTCAGGGCATGGTGGTGGGAAGCAAAGAGAGGGAGAGAACAAGGGCTCTGCTCTCACATCACGGAGGCCAGAAGCAAGAGCAAGCAAGGGGATTTATGGGTACAAGCACAGTTCCTAAGGCCACACTCAGGACCCACTTCCTGCAGCCACACCACACCCACCTAGGTGACCACTCAGTAAATCCGTTACACTGCACACTGATGAAATTACAAACCTCATGATTTCATTCCATCAACTCTGAACAGTAATACATGAGCTCTTCAGAGGACATTCTTTAAACCATAACAGAGGTTAAAGTATATAAATATACTTTCTTTAGGATGTGCGAGAGGGTAAATATTATGCTTTCTTTAGGTCAGTTATTTCAAATAATAGATCGCAAACTACTTAATATATATTGAGTGTGCCAGTCATTGCTTGTGTATGCAGAAAACATCAATGAGACAGGCATGGTAGCACACACCTGTAATACCAGTGCTTGGGAGGCTGAGACAGGAGGGTCGCAGGTTCAAAGTCAACCTCAGCAACTTAGCAGGCCCTCTGCAACTTAGTGAGGCTCTGTTTCAAAATAAAAAATAAAATATGGGTAGGGGTGTGGTTTGGGAGGTAGAATGGGGATGGGGCTCCATCCCCAATACAAAAGAGTGGAGGAAGGAAGGAAGGAAGGAAGGAAAGAAGGAAGGATAAGAGAAGGAAGGAAAAGGGTAAAAAGGAAAAAGGAAGGAAGGAGGGAAGGAAGGAAGGAAGGGAGAGAGGGAAAGAAAAGGAAGGAAGGAAAAGGGGAAAGAAGGAAGGACAGAAGAGCAAAAGAGATAAAAAAAAAAAAATCTCCTACCCCTGGAACTCACATTCCAGTTTCATGAGATAGAAAATCAACTTGCACATTTGAAATACATACTTTGTTAGGATGGCAGAGGTGATTGTTGCTATAGTAGACAGAAGTCAGTACAGAGTTTGGGACTGAGCTCATGGAAACATTGGCTAATACTTCTGTGCCCCTTTCTCCTCCCTGACACATACAACCATTTTGAGAATGAAGGGAACTTGTCCACAGCATGACACCACAACACCCCACCCTACCTGGCCTAGCAGGTTTGGGGCCATTATTAACCAGGATCGAGAACTCTATAATGGTTCAACACTCTTGACTTTGCCCCTCTGGAGACTTCTGCTGCAGAATCACTCACTAGGCTTCTTCCTCTCCAGTTCTCTAAGTCTTTGAGAAACAAGAGTTCTTCCCCCAAAGAAAGATGGTGTGACACTGTTCCCTCTATTCTAAAGCTAGATTTCAATGATACATAGTCTAAAATGTTCTCTCAGATTATGTTGATTAACTTCTTTGTTATAATCAAACAAGATCGTGTGTGGTAGCACACGTCTGTAGTCCCAGTACTTGAGAGACTGAGACAGAAGGATTGCAGGTTTGAGGACAGCCTCAGCCACTTAGTAAGACCCTCAGCAACTTAACAAGACCCTGTTTCAAAATTAAAAATAAAGTGGTGCAGCCGGGCGTGGTGGCGCACGCTTGTAATCCCAGCATTCGGGAGGCTGAGACCGGAGGATCCGGGTTCGCGGCCAGCCTCAGCTACCTAGTGAGGCACTCCGCAACTTAGTGAGACTCGGTTTCAAAATAAAGAATAAAAATAGGGCTGGGGGTATAGCTTGGAGGTAGAATGCCCCCGAGTTCAATCCCCAGACCCACAAAAAAAAAAAAAAAAAAAAATAAAGTGGTGCACTCCTGTAATCCTACTATGTGGGAGGTTGATGTAGGAGGATCACAGGTTTTCAAGGATAGCCTCAGCAAGTAGTGAAATTCTCAACCTAGCAAGACCCTGTTTCAAAAATAAAAATAAAAAGGGCTGGAGGTGTAGCTCAGAGGTAGAATACCCCTGGGTTTAAATCCCCAGTACTAAATGATTAAATAAATAAATCTTTTAGATTAAAACTCTATACTCTCTGGTCACCAGGAATCTCTACATGGTGTTATGTATTGATTAAAAAAACTTTAATTTTTCTGTGTCCAGGTGATACTTTTATCTTTGGATGATTTCCAGTTTAGCCCAACACTCATAGATCTTTGTTTTTTCTTCTTTCTTTCTTTTGTGTGTGTGTGGGGGGGGGTAACTGGGGATTGAACCCAGGGGCATCCTACCTTTGAGGTACACCTTAGCCCTATTTTATTTTTTATTTTAAAACAGGGTCTTACTAAGTTGCCAAGGCCTCCTTCTCAGTCTCCTTCACTGGGATTACCGGGGTGAGCCTTCACACCCAGCTTATTTTTTTAAACAGGGTCTCTCAGCTTGGTGTAGTGGTGCACGCCTGTAATCCTGGTGCTGGGAGGCTGAGACAGGAGGATTGAGGCCAGCAAATACCTGCAGTAACTTAGTTTCTAAATCAAAACAAAAAACAGTCTCTCTAAGCTGCTGAGGGCCTCACTAAGTTGCTGTTAACTGATCCTCCTGTCTCACCTCCCAAGTTCTGGGACAACAGGTGTGGGCCATCACCCCTGGCTCCAGACTTCATAGATCTTGACACCCCGGTGCTGACCAGCACTCGTACCCTCTCCACCCCAGGACTGCGCGGCCTGATGCTGTCGGTCATGCTGGCCTCGCTCATGAGCTCCCTGACCTCCATCTTCAACAGCGCCAGCGCCCTCTTCACCATGGACCTCTACACCAAGATCCGGAAGGGAGCATCCGAGAGGGAGCTCCTGATAGCAGGACGGTGAGGGCCCCCAGTCTCCAGCTAGGATTGCTGTGGGGAAGGGCAGACATGGAGGGACCTGGACACTGGGCTCCCATGACAGGAACCAGAGAGGGCTGCAGTGGAGAAGGGCACGATGAGAGGTCATCCAATCCAGCCTGCCTCTTTCCGTATGCAAAAGCAGATGCCATGGAGTGCTTCTTGTTCAGTCCTGCTCCTCCTCACGCAACTGCGCCAGTCACATCATCACAGATTACACATTTCCCCCCTACTTTGATAGATTTTGTGTTTTGTAAGGGGATTGAATGCAGGGGCATTCTACCTCTGAGCTACTCCTCCAGCCCTATTTTATTTTCACTTTGATACAGTGTCTTGCTAAGTTTCTGAGGGTCTCACTAAGTTATTAAGCCTGGCTTCAAATCTGGAATCCTTCTGTCTCAGGCCCCCAAATACTGGGATTATAACTATGTGCCACCATGCCTGTTTTGTTTTGTTTTTTCCTTTTTGTGGCACTGGGGATTGAACCAGGGGCATTCTACCTCCGAGCTACTCCCCCAGCCCTATTTTACCCTATTTTATTTTTATTTTGAAATGGTGTCTTGCTAGGTAATGAGAGTCTCACTATTTGCTGAGGCTGTCCTTGAACCTTCGATCCTCCTGTCTCAGCCTCCCATGGTGATGCTTGGCTTTTTGTTGTTGTTATTTGTTTGTTTTAATTAACTCATTTCATTTTTTCTTCATGTATTTTTATTGGTGCATTGTAATCTCACATCATAATATAGTTCAGAATGATAGCAACATACTTACACACAGCGCTTGGCGAGCTCCCCCTGCCCCATATGTGACATTGAGATGACATTGATAATCTCATACATATGCAGAACACTACTGAAAGTGATTCCTTCATTCATTCTCCTCTTCCTGCACCGTCACCCCTGGACCCCTCCATCGTTCTCCCCAATCATCTCAAGTCCCTCTTGTATCCCTACTACTCGCTAGCTTCCATATATGAGAGAAAGCATACGCCCTTCACTTTCTGTGCCTGGCTAATCTCACTTAACATCATATTCTCCACGTCTATCCATTTTCCTGCAAATGACATAATTTTGTTCTTTATTGCTGAGCAGAATTCCATGGTGTGTATATCCCACAATTCCGTAGTCCTTCCATCTGTTGATGGACATCTAGGTTGGGTCCATGATTTGGCTGTTGTGAATTGTGCTGCTATAAACATTGATGTGCATGTGTCGCCAGAATATTCTGAACCCCTTTTGTTGGCTCCCCAGGCTGTTTGTCATTGTGCTGATTGTCATCAGCATCCTGTGGGTTCCGTTGGTGGAGGTGTCTCAAGGTGGACAGCTGATCCATTATACAGAGTCGATGTCTAGCTACCTGGGGCCACCGATTGCCGCCGTCTTCCTGCTCGCAATCCTCTGTAAACGAGTCAACGAGCAGGTGAGTGGATGCTGCAGAGCTTTTGCCCTGCTGAAATGAAAGAAGCTGTTTTTTCCACTGGGGTAACAAAGGCAGTTTTTCTACCCTGTTTATACAACTCGAAGCCCATCTCCATTTCAGTTATGGCCAACCACAATTTCTTATCCTTACTGGAGCATGGAGATACTTTACATTTATACTTGACATTTAGAGTACAGTCTGTGCATCTCTTTTCTTGTTTTCTTTGTGATGCTGGGGTTTGAACCCAGGGGCACTCTACTCCTGAGGCGCACTCAGTCTGATGATGATGATTATGATTATGATGATGGTGGTGGTGATGATGATGATGATTCTGGGAATTGAACCCAAGGCATTCTACTTCTGAGCTACACTATACTCCCAGCCCTAGTTGTAGTAGCAGTAGTAGTATACTCAGGATTAAAGCCAGGGGCATTGTACCTCTGAACTATATCCCTAGACCTATTTTATTTTGAAACAGGGTCTCGCTAAATTGTGGAGGGCCTCTGCCACATTGCCGAGGCTGGCTTGGAACATGCAATCCTCCTGTCTTGGCCTCCCAAGTACTGGGATTACAGGCATGCACTACCATGCCCGGCCAGTCTTTACATTTCTTATAAAATATTACGTACATATATGCTACTGTGCTAAGGAATACAAGTTTGGGCAAAGACGGCCAGGGTCCAATTATGGCTTTGTCAACTAACAGAATTAAATCATTCACTCTGTAAAATGAAGACAATGATATTGCCTGCCTTAAAGGATTGCTATGAGGGTTAGATGAAATACAATATTTTGAATACTTAGAAAAAACCTACTGCAAGTAAAGATTCAAAGTACGTTAATTGGCCAGGCATGGTGGCAGAAGTTAGAGGCCAGCCTCAGTAACTTAGCAACACTCTGTTTCAAAATAAAAATAATAGCTGGGCATGGTGGCACGTCTGTAATCCTAGTACTTGTGAGGTTGACGTAGGAGGACTGCAGGTTCAAGGTCAGCCTCGGAAACTTAGTGAGACCCTGTTTCAAAGTAAAAATAAAATAGGACTGGGGGTTTGGCTTAGAACACCCCTAAGTTCAATTCCCAGTACTACAAAAATATGTTAATTGCAATTATGATATAAATAATTGTTCACATACATTAATCCGTTAGTTGTTTCTGGGGTAAGCCTTAGTATTACAAATTTCAGATGAGAAGCAGGTGGACAGTAGTCAATGTCTCTGTGTTTTCCTCATGTTACTTCGCTTTGGTGAGTGAAGTCTTATGATTCAGACTTGGTATTCCTCCAACCAAAGCCCACACTCTCTATCTCGATGCAATATGGAGCTCCTAAAACAGCATCCTGAGCCGTGGAGCAAGGGGCACATGTTTCCAACCACCATCAATTTCTCAGAGAAAATAAACATGCTCAGTTGTCAAGGGCACAATAGAACTCTCAAAACTACTTAATATCATCTCTTCAGATTTGTTCAATATAAACCATAGTTCTACTTATTCTACAAAATAAATCACAGGTTTTAATATATCTCTAAAGTTTTAGTCAGGAGAAAAACCTCAGCTTCAGTGAGTGTGGAGAGGAACATCCTGAAATTGGAAAATCAACAGTGCAATGGTTCCTGGGAATGATGCGCACACCTGCAACCCTGTACTTGGGGGGCTCAGCAAACTAGAGAGGTCTTCAGCAGCCTAGACAAAACCCTATTTCAAAATTAAAAAATAAAAGTCAGGCATGGTGGCACATGTTTGTAATTCCAGTACTTGGGAGGCTAAAATAGGAGGATCGCAGGTTCAAGGACAGCCTTAGCAAGTAGTGAGACTCTCATCAACCTAGTGATACCATGTTTCAAAATAAAAAATAAAAGGGCTGGGTATGTAGCTTGGAGACAGAATACCACTGGGTTCCATCCCCAGTACAAAAACTAAAATAAAATAAAATAAAAAATAGGGCTGGGAATATAGGTAAGTTGTAGATTGCCCCTGAGTTCAATCCCCAGTACAAAAACAAAACAAAACAAAACAAAAAACTAGTGTGATAGTGTTCCAGGACCACGGAGAGCGACATCTCACTCATTAAAAACACTCATGGGCAATGTTCCCTATTTTGGTAACCTTTGCTCGAGGTTAGACCCATTGTTGATCCTTAGTTAAGAAGGCAGGCAGGATGATAGCTATCATGTACTTGAATGAACACCTCATCTTTTCTAAACACTCTGATTTCTTGTTTCTCTTGCAGGGAGCATTCTGGGGTCTAATGGTTGGACTCGTGATGGGCCTTATTCGCATGATTGCAGAGTTTGTCTATGGCACAGGGACCTGCTTGGCTTCCAGCAACTGTCCCAAGATTATCTGTGGAGTGCACTATCTGTACTTTGCCCTCGTTCTCTTCTTTGTGACTCTTCTGGTCGTCCTGGGAGTTTCCCTCTTAACAAAACCCATTCCTGATGTCCACGTGAGTATTATGAAAAGGCTATATGCTCTTTGTAAAATAGGAGTTGTCTTCTGAAACTACAACTTTTATGTAAGACCAAAGCCAATGGGATCATTGCACTACTAGAATTAGAAGAACCCTAAGAGATTATCATATACTCATCCAACTTGTCGACAAGGTGCACCCTCTATATGCAAAGCACCAGTGAATTCAGAGTAAGGGCGTAGGGAATGGCCATCCTGGTTTTAAAACTTCACAGTGCAGCAATGCATGGTGACACACACATGTAGTCCTAGTACTTGGGAGGCTGGGACAGGGGGATCACAGGTTAGCGACCAGCCTCAGCAACTTATTGAGGCCCTCCACAACTTAGTGAGACCCTGTTTCAAAATAAAAATGAAATAGTGCTGGGAGTGGAGCTCAGAAAAAGAATGGCCCTGGGCTCCATCCCCAGAGTCCTCCACCCTCCACATGCAACGTCACAATGCAGTTGGTAGGTGAATCTCCAACACTGTGATAGGACACCAGGAAGGGAATAATTGGTGCTGCCCAAGAGACTGAAAAAGATTTAACAACAGAGATGTCCCTGGCCTTTCGAGGGGGAGAGTAGAATTTCATATCCAGTATGAACATTGGTAGACAGTTTTTTTTTTTTTTTTTTTGCGGTACTGGGGGTTGAACTCAGGGGCATTCTACCTCCGAGCTATACCCCCAGCCCTATTTTTTTTTTATTCTTTATTTTGAAACCGGGTCTCACTAAGTTGCGGAGTGTCTCAGTAGGTAGCTGAGGCTGGCCACGAACCCGGATCCTCTGGTTTCAGCCTCCCGAATGCTGGGATTACAAGCGTGCGCCACCACGGCCGGCTCAGTAGACAGTTTTTATGGGGGTTCTTTGTTTTGTTTTTGCAGTACTGGGAATTGAACCTTGGAGTATTCTACCTCCAAGATACATCTCCAATATTATTTTATTTTTTGTTTTGAAATAGGGTCTTTCTAAGTTGTTGTGGCTGGCCACAAACCTGCAATCCTCTTGGCTCAGCCTCCCAAGTACTGGGATTACAGATGTGCACTAACCACTCCTGGTCAGAGATTTTTTTAAGTGGTAACAAGGGCCAGGAAGAGGAAAAATAGAACAGTGAGATGTGTGTGTGTGTGTGTGTGTGTGTGTGTGTGTGTGTGTGTGTGTTACTGGGGATCTACCTTTGAGCTATACTGCCCATCTAATTTTATTTCTTACTTGGAAACAGGGTCTCACTAGGTTGATGAGAGTCTCACTACTTGCTGAGGCTGTCCTCAATCCTCCTGTCTCAGCCTCTCAAGTACTGGGATTACAGGCATGCACTACCAAACCTGTCTTGCATTTTTGTCTCTCAAGTTGATAAATATCCAACTTTTTATTACTAAAGGAATGAGTATACAATAATACCGTATTGAATATTATGCATCTGTTCAAAAACATGAGGGAGTCAGGCAAGATGGCACACACCTATAATCCTAATCCTTGGGAGGCTGAGACAGGAGAATCTCAGGTTCAAGAAAAGTCTCAGCAACTAGCAAGAGCCTCAGCAACTTAGTAATACCCTGTTTCAAAATAAAAAATAAAAAGGTTCAAAGGTATATGCAAAGGACTCAATCCCCACTCTAAAAAAAAAAAAAAAGCTGGGCATGGTGCTACATGTCTATAATCCCAGTACAAGGGAATCTGAGATAAGAGGAGCTCAGATAAGAGGGCAGCATCAGCAAAGCAGTGAGACTCAGAAACCTAGCAAGATCCTATTTCAAGAGAACAAAAACTGAAAAAGGTTGCGGGTGTAAGTCGCAATGTCCCAGGGTTCAGTTCCTAGTACAATAAATAAATAAAAAGATAGCTGAGAGAAGTTTCGAGTTGGGTTAGAAAAGGGATATGCAAGGGTGTTACTTGCAAGTGAAATTAAAAATTGTCTAAAGATGGTAGATGCAGAAATACAACTGAGCAAAACATCTGGTAAAGTAATAGAGTTAACTGCTGGATAGTGAGTAAGGAGAGAAGGGGAAGCAGAGAGAGAGGGAGGCGAGTGACATGACAGGGAGGAAGAGAAGGCCAGGAGGCCAGCTGGCAGCAGAGGAGACAAGGGAGAGGAGAGAGAACAGAGGAAGTCATGTGACCCTAAAGGAGAGAAGAGGGCAAGTGACAGTAGAGGAGACAGTGGGTGAAGATAAAGGGAGTTGAGGAACAGCAGAGGAGAGGGAGGGGAGGGGGAGGACAGAGGGAGGACCGGTGACAGGTGACCAGTAACAGGCACCAAAACAGTTTTCTAGGAGGAATAGGGTCTGATTCTCACAACAGTTGGGTGGCTATAATTTATAACTCTTTATTATATGTTTTAAAAGTATAATCAAGGAGTTTGAAGTCTTCCTACATGTAAAAATCCTCAGTTTTATTTTGGAATGCTGGCGCATGCCTGTAATCCCATTTCTTCAGAGGCTAGGACAGGAGGCTCTCAGGTTTGAGGCTGGCCTTAGCAATTAGGTTCACCTTCAGCAACCTAAAAAGACTCTCAGTGTTAAAATGAAAAAAATCAGGCTGAGGTTGTATATCTGGGGTGGAATGAATTCCCTTGGGCTCAATCCCCAGTGCCACACATACACACACAAAAAGATAAATGATTAACAAGATGACAAAACTAATTACCTGATCTGTTCATGACACATTGCACTCATGTATCAAGTTGCCACTCTGTCCTTCAAAGCTATGCGCAGGGATTTTATTACATGTCAATTGAATTGCAAAGAGTAGTCCCCCCAAAACTAGGAGTACTAATGACATTACTAAGAATGCCTAGATGATAGGGACAATGTGTAAGTGATTTTAATCTCTGACTCTTCTAAAATTGTAAATCCCGAAGTAGGAGTTTTAGGAATACGATGTGGAGTGTTAATACTTCCAGAAGAACTAAAAACAGAAATAGTTGTAAATGGTTAGTGCGTTTTGGCGGCTGTGGTGGGGACCTTTTCTTTCTGGCCCATTCTTTGTCACCCAGTTTGACCTTTTAAACCACCGGATAAACAGAGGCAGGATTTGGTGATGGCCACGGGCCCCCCTTTGCTAACCTGCTGTGTGCTCTCTGATCAGCTGCACCGCTTGTGCTGGGCCCTTCGGAACAGCAAAGAGAAGCGGATCGACTTAGATGCTGAGGACAGAACACAGGAAGATGATGACAGCGCTCACGAAGGTAAGGTCTGACTCACAGTTTGGCTCTCAGAGCTCAGTTTGGTGAGGTTTGCTCTTTAGGGAGGGGAGTGAGGGAGTTCGAGCGGGTGCTAGGAATTAAACCCAGGAGCATTCTACCTTCGAGCTGCACCCCTAGCCCTTTTTATTTTTTGTTTTGAAACAGTGTTTCAGTAAGTTGCCAAGGGTATCAACTAAATTGCTGGCCTAGAACCTGCAATCCTCCTGTTTCAGCCTCCCAAGTGCTAGAACCTGGCTTGTTTTGGCTTCTTCAGGTTGAAAAAGGCCTTAAGGCCTGCTGTTCCTTCTGATTGGCTTATATTGATGCTCCTGAGCATGACGTGTAATTTTCCTTTTTTGTACTTTGTCGCTGGTTTTGGTATTAAGGTCATGGTGTTCTTAGAGAATGAATCAGGAAGCAAGCCCATTTTTCCATTTTGTGGAAATATTTCAATAAGATTGGAATCATATATCTCCATTGAATATTGGCATTTCGTCATGAATACCATTAGAATCTTGTGAGAAGGGCACTTCTTACCTACTGATGAAATTTATACACTGGTGATACAACAACATATTTAGGGTTGTAATTTCTTCATTTATCAGCTTTGGGAGTTCAATCTCCAGTACAACAACAAATAAATAAATACATTTGGTATTGCTTAATTTACAGTCTCTCTTCTAATGTAAGGCCATATACATTTACCTAAAATTATGCCTTTTTTTGCACTCCAAAGCTTTTAATCAGTGTAACTTCCATTATAATTTATTTCTAAATATAATCTTCCTTTCTTATTTGTTTAGTGTGTGTGTATGTGTGTGTGTGTTATTGAATCCAGGGCATTCTACCTCCAAGCTACACCCCCAGCCTTTTTTTTTTTTTTTTAAACAGGATCTCACTAAGTTGCTGAGAGTCTTGCTAAGTTGCAGAGTCTGGGCTCAAACCTGTGATTCCCCTGTCTCAGCCTCCCAAGTTCTGGGATTACAGGTGTGCGCCACCTCGTCCAACCATAGCCTCACTTTCATTATGACTTTTCATGCACATTTGAGTCTAGAGGTATGCTTCAAATTTTTGATGCTGCAACAAATCTACTTGAGGATTTTTGCCAATATACCTTGTGACAGATTTTGAGAAATTGGTTGTTGTTCAAAGGGTTAATGCCCATGAAGTTTTGCCGTATGCACCAAATTCCCTTCTATGAGTTGGACTGTTTTCCTACTAACAGTGTATGGCAGTGCCATTCCCTACAGACTTCTTAAACTTATAGATTTTTGCCATAATAGATAAGAACTGGTATCTCATTATAGTTTTAATTTAATTTTTGAATGAACTTAAGAATAATTTTTATCACCTCTCTATACTAATGTTTGGTGGTGTTTTAGTCCCTATTTTTGAAATCCATTCTATATTGTGGATATTAAACCCTTTACGATATCATGGGCATACTTTCCTCACTATTTTTACTTAATTTTTTTTTACTTTATGCCACACAAAACTATTCTGTTTATATAATCGTATTTATCTAGATTTTCTCAGGGAATCCCAAACTTATTAGCTTGCTACCCCCTTTTCAGAAAAAAGAAATGGCTCCCTCTGGGCACTCCTACCCCCTTTACTTTTATTCAGTGCTCGAAATTGCACCAGAGGCTCCCGTGGCCCCAGATCCTGCCAGCATCGCTCTGCCCTGGCAGCACCACTGAATTTGGGAATCTATGCTCTAACACAAGTGGTTGTAATCTTTTTTTTTCCTTTTTCTTTTTGGTTCTGGGGATTGAACCCAGGGGCATTCTATGCTTGAGCTACACCCCCAGCTCTTTTTTATTTCTTCTTTTGAAACAGAGTCTCTGCAAGTTGCCCAGTCTAGTCTCAAACCTGTGACCCTCTGTCTCAGCCTCCCATTACTGGGATCACAGGTGTGCGCCACCATGCCTGGCTGGTCACAATAATTTCTTCTAGTCATCTGTACTCCATTGTTGAGGACTTCTTTTCCCACATTTTATGGTAATTGGTCTTTCTTTTTCATTTTAGAGCATCCTGAGAAATCTCAGGGATGTCTCAAGAAGGCCTATGATTTATTCTGCGGCTTGCAGAAGACAGGACCCAAGCTGACCAAAGAGGAGGAAGAAGCTTTGAAGGAGAAGCTCACAGACACATCAGAGAAGCCCCTGTGGAGGGCCGTCGTGGACGTCAACGCCCTCCTCCTCATGGCCGTCGCCGTCTTTGTCTACGGCTATTTTGCCTAAGCTCTGAGCTCTATCTGGGCCACTAGAATGAAGCAAAAGATAATTTTATTGATTTTCTATTTACAGTTTGTTGTGTTGCAAGGGGGATTCACAGTTGGTAATCAAATGTAGTGACTTTAGACTTGATATTTTGCTTTTGTTGTTCTTTTGTGTAAATAAAAAAAGAGTTGGTCATTTGTAAATCTAGTACACTTTTACCGTCTAAGTGTGTCAGCCATGCAAAGAGGCCCCAAATCTCATTTTATGGCTATTGAAGTATAATTAGCAAAGAAAATTTATTTATATTTAAGGTATACAACATGATTTAATGATCACAGCCAAGTTAATTAGCATACCCATCATC
The DNA here is from genome assembly GCA_004027655.1 of Graphiurus murinus. Taxonomy (NCBI): domain Eukaryota; kingdom Metazoa; phylum Chordata; class Mammalia; order Rodentia; family Gliridae; genus Graphiurus; species Graphiurus murinus. The sequence goes on along the minus strand of PVLC010006968.1, from coordinate 20,381 downwards.
TAACATAATCACTTTTTCTGTGCGTGGAGAGAACAGTTAATGTCTATGCTCTTGGCAAGTTTCAAGTGCACGATACATTATTGCCCATGGTCACCAGGCTGCGTGTTAGATCTCCAGAATATATTCCTCTTATCGCTGGATGTTTGTGTCCTTTGACCGACATCCACCCCCCACTCCTCCCACACCCTCAGCTCCCGCAACCAGCATTGTCTCAGTCTGTTCTGTGATACTGTCATAGAATACCAGCGCCTGGGAAAAAGTAGAGATTTACTTTTTATAGTTATACAGGCTAAGAAGTTCAAGATCAAGGGGCCACATCTGGGGGAGAACTTTCACTGTATCATCCCAAGGCTGAAGGTGGACGAGAGCCTGGGGCCGAGGTCATCCTTCCATTAGAGACCCACTCCCATGGTGACCACTTTCAGTCACTCCTGAAATTGACCTCATCTCCTCCGAAAGGACGCACCTCTCCGCCCTGTTGCACTGGGAACTAAGTTTTCAACAAAGGAACTTTGGGAACATATTTGAACCTAGCATCCCACCCCATGCTCCCCAAGTTCATGTCTTTCTCACATGCAAAATATATTCATGCCACAAAGGCCAAAGACCACAAAGGTCATTTGTTCCAGAATCAGAAAAAAGTAAAAAAAAAAAAAAAAAAAAAATCTTAAATATGGGTGAGACTCAGAACATGATTCAGCCTGAGGCAAATTCCCCTCCAGCTGTGAGCCTGTGAAATTAAACAAGTTGTCTATTTCCAAAATACATTGATGGGCTAGGCGAGGATAGACATTCCTTTTCCAAAAGGGAGACATAGACAAAGGAGAAAGGGAGACATAGAAAGGGGTAACTGGTCCCTTAGTCCAAAAGCCAAGAAGGAAACCAATAGTGTGTGTGTGGTGTGTGTGTGTGTGTGTGTGTGTGTGTGTGTGTGTGTGTGTTACTGGGGATTGAACCACCCAGGGGCATTCTATCCCCAGCCCTTTGAAACAAGGTCTCACTAGTTTGCAGAGGGTCTCTCTTAAGTTGCTGAAGTTGTCCTTGAACCTGCAATCCTCCTATCTCAGCTTCCCCCTCCCCAGTACTGGGATTGCAGGTGTGCTCCACCACATTTAACTTAATGTTTTGAAACAGGGTCTCACTAGGTTGCTGAGAGTCTCACTATTTTCCTGAGGCTGTTCTTGAACCTGCAATCCTCCTATCTCAGCCTCCCAAGTACTGTGATCATAGGCACAGGCCACTGCACCTGGCTCAGGCATGATCTTTATTTGATCTTTCCATGGGAAAGGAAAGGGAGAGCAGAGAACATGGCTTAGCATTGGCTAGTTCAAATAATAGCACTGAGCTCCAGGCTACCATAGTGGTCTCAAGTGGCCTGGGATCTGGCCCTGGGATGATTTAGGCAGAGGAAACCTTGTTTTTAATGTGTGAAAGTTAGATAAGGCGGCAACTGGGTCCATAAGTGTGGAATTGGTTGGTTTGTATATGGAAGACATGGGTCCAGCTACCCCCTTTGCTATTTTTAAGAAAAGACTAGCCAGGCATAGTGGCTCATGCTTGTAATCCCAGGATTTAGGAGGCTGAGATAGGAGGATCATAGGTTCAAGGACAGCCTCAAGAATTTAGCAACTTAGCAAGACTTTGTTTCAAAATAATAGATAAAAATAGGGATCTGAGGGGCTCGGAGCCCCCTGGATTCAATCCTCAGTACCAAAAGCAAAAACAAAAACAAAAACAGAAGAAAGGACTAACCCTGGGAGGTGTGGTCTTTAAGGTCCCCCAAATACCAGAGTATCAAAAATACAGAAAATAAGCCAGGCACACCCATAATCCTGGTACTTCAGAGGCCAAGACAGGAGGTTCAGAGGTTTGCAGCCTGCTTCAGCAATGTAGTGAGGTCCTCTGCAATTTAGTTAGACCCTGTTTCAAAAAGAAAAATAAAATAGGGCTGGGGGTGTGTCTCAGAAGTAGAATGCCCCTGGGTACCTAAGAATAAAGTAAAATAAAATAAAATAAAAAAAAAAAAAAATAATAATAATAATAATAATAATAATGATATAGAAAATAGGGCTGGGAATGTAGCTCAGTGGCAGAATACTTACCTAGCATGCATGAGGCCCTAGGTTTGAGCCCCTGCATGTGTGCACATGCACACACACACACACACACACACGTGTGCACACACACACAAGAATATAGGAAATAAGAGGCACATGCTTAGCATAATTGGCCCTGTGATTAATGGGCCAGTAGACAAATGCAGAATGTAAGAAACCCAGAACAAGATCTAACTGTCCCCTTACAGATTGCGTCTGTTTGCTAAGCGCTGCCATAACAAAGTACAAATACCAATGGGCTTAAACAGCAGGGATTTATTTTTTCATAGTTCTAGAGGCCAGAAGTGTGAGATCAAGGCGTCCGCACTGGTTCCTTCTAAGGACTGTCTGTAGATGTCTTGCAAATGCTCATCTCCCTGTGTCTTCCCACGGCCCTCCTTCTGTCTGTGTCCTAAATCTTGTGTGTGTGTGTGGGGGGGTAACTGGGGATTGAACTCAGGGGCATTCTACCTCTGAGCTACACCCCCAGCCCTGTTTTACTTTTTATTTTGAAACAGAGTCTCACTAAGTTGCAGAGGGCCTCCCTAAGTAGCTGAGGCTGGCCGCGAACCTGTAATCCTCCTTTCTCTGCCTCTCAGGTACTGGGATTACGGGTGTGCACCACCATACCTGGTGCTACAGTTTTTAAATTGTCCTGCTCCTAATTTATACATTGTGCTAGCCACAGTTATGTTCAGTATTTATCTACAATTTCTAGATGTTACAGTTTTCAACACTTTTATTTTTTGCCAAAGTAACAATTTCATCGATGGAACAACAATGCACCTTAGTACAGCATCTGTATGGCATCTTTTTATGCATTATCTCCCACCCCCCTTTCCTAAGGCGTGGTGAGGACCACATCCCAGGAGGTAGGTAGATGCTATAAGCACCAAGTTCTCCATCTTTCAAAGAGAAAAATATACAATAGAGACTGAATTTTTCTGTATATGACCGGGTGAGTTTTCCTTTCATGGTTCAGGTATGTATAGATGATTGTATTACGATGCTGGCTTCAAATACATAAGTTATTGGCAAAAATAATGATTTTCCTCCAGCTAGCCTATAATTACATATATACATGCTTATCCAACTGAGCAAAACTTACAACTAATCATTTTCCACAGAATGGCACTAACAGGAGTGGAGCAGAGATTCTAGCCCTGCAGAGTCCACAGTGGAAGGCGGGACTCAGGCAAAGTATGCATGGCAGAAGACAGCCACGGTCAGCAGGATGATGCCGTTGATGTTGGTGACTGTCCTCCACAAAGGCTTCTCGGAGGTGTCTGTCAGCTTCTTCTTCAGAGCTTCCTCCTCTTCCTTGGTCAACTGGGGTCCCTTTTCCTGGTCCAGCCCACAGAACAGGTCATAGGCGCGCCGGAAGCATCCTTTCTTCTGCTCAGGGACCTCCGTGTCTAGGGAAAGGCATGGAGGGATTACTGGACACAGAAGCAGAGACGCCACGCCACGGACCACCTACCATTCTGAAGAAATTCCCCAATCTTCTTGTTTTTAGATATGGGAATGGTATACACTGTTCAAGACAGCTGGGCGAGTGGCGCACACCTGTCATCCCAGTACTTGGGAGGCTGAGACAGGAGGATGCAGCACTAAGTCCCAGCAACTTAGTGAGGCCCCAGCAACCTAAGACCTGTTTCAAAAATAAAAAATAAAAAGGGGTAGAATGACTCTGGGTTTGATTCCTAGTACGAAAAAAAAAAAAAAGTACAAGATAATGTTACTATATCCTCATGATCAACTGTCCTGAGTTTTATCTCTATCAGGACCAATGTGAATTGTTTTTGTTTTTGGTAGTGGAGCGTGAACCCAGGGCCATTCTACCTCTGAGCTACACCCCCAGCCCAATTTTATTTCTTATTTGGAAACAGGGTCTCACTAGGTTGCTGAGTCTCGCTGAATTGCTGAGGCTGATTTTGAATCTGAGATTGTCTCAGCCTCCCAAGTACTGGGATTACAGGCAGGCGCCACCTGCCCGACTGCAAATGTATTTTGATTTAGAACAGTTAGATGACATAATAGTTTGCAATAGAAAAATATTCACAATGGGCTAGGGAACGGTGACATATGGTGGGCATGGAGACCCCTCCTCTGGAACACATGAACTACTGTCTGTTTGCCGCATTCCTGGAAAGCATGAGGCTGGCGAGACTGAGGATCATTCTAAGGCTTTACAAGGCCCCGTCTGGAGGTCAGAGTTGGTCTGATGCCTCCTGGTGCAGAAGAGCAGGATCCGCACTCCTTGGCCTCAGGATCACTTGTTGCATCCCCACACTGCAGAGTCAAACCACACGTCTGGCCTGATGCTCAAAGCAGATGCCTGCTAAGAGGACTGAATCCCTCCTCTACACCCAGGGCTGGCCCCGGGGTAGACAGACCTGGGTTTGAATCCCAGCTGCATTCACGAGATTCCAGATCAAGTCCACCATATCTTCAGAACCAAGTTCAGAGACAACTGTGATGCACTTTCCCATTTTTATAAGTCACAGACTTTGTGTTTTTAAGAGTCACAGAATTTTAGAACTGAAAAGAAGCTTGGTGATCAAGTACATGTGTATATCAGAATAGGGACTGGGTCTAGTTTTTTGGGCTGGTTAATTCACCTCTCTCATCTTCAGGTCTGCACAAAATTGGATAAATAATACCTTCTTCACCGTATTAATGAAAATGCAGCGAGACATCAAACTTGATGAGAACAGCTAGCGCAGGGCAGATGCCGCCGAGGGGTGCTCACCCTCCAGCCTCTCTCCTCTCTGAGCACCGGCCCCAGCGCCACGCCCCGTCAGGACTGGCCCTTAGCCATTACAAGAGCCGGGACCATCAACAAAGTCTCTCCCTCTTTGAGCCTCGATTCATTCAACCGTAAGGTGGATGAGAGCAAATGATCTCTGGAGCTCTTTCTAAGGCTAGGATTCTGCCAGGTGTGGTGGTGCATGCCTATAATCTCAGTACTTGGGAGGCTGAGACAGGAGGATCACAGGTTTGAGTCCAACCTCAGCAACTTAGCAAGACTCTGTTTCAAAATAAAAAAATAAGATGGAGGTGATCTCAGAGGTAGAATACACAGTGTTAATTCTCCCAGGTAGGGAGGAAAAGCTGTAACACTGAAGCAAAAGAAAACAGTGTGTGCGTGTGTGTGTGTGTGTGTGTGTGTGTGTGTGTGTGTGTAACTGGAGATTGAACCCAAGGGCATTCTACCTTCAAGCTATACCCCCAGTCCTACTTTTTTTTTTTTTTTAATTTTGAAACAAGATCTCACTAAGTTGCTGAGGCTGTCCTTGAACCTGCAATCCTCCTGTCTCAACCTCCCAAGTGCTGGGTTACAGGCATGAACCACCACACCTGGCTAAGAAAGCATTAATTTAAAGGGCAAACCTCTAAGCATCATGTCAGGCTTCCAGAGAAATTAGATTTTCTAAATCTGATATGGTAAGACGTAAGATCCCAAGAGCCTCCATCCCCTCCCCTGATGTCACTAGAACTGAACCCAGCTTTGGTCTCATCTGTTCTCAGGTCACTGCTATGTCAGAAGAGCCCTAGGCCAGGCATGGTGGCGCACGCCTGTAATCCCAGTACTTGGGAGGCTGAGACAGGAGGATTGCAGGTTCGAGAATAGCCTCAGCAACTTAGTGAGACCCTCAGAAACTTAGTAAAACCCTGTTTCAAAATTGAAAAAAAAAAAAGACTGGGGGTATAGCTCAGAGTTCAACCTCCAGGAAAAACAAAAAACAAAAAACAAACAACCCCTTGACCACATCCAAAATCAAGACAGGGTGGCAAATGTCTCATTCACTGATTCACTCAGCACTGTAAAATATGAGGTGAGGCAGGCAGATGAGCCTCCCCGCCTCGGCCAGGCCTCACAGTGAACTTCCCCAACCCTGTCTCCATCTCGCCCCCATCCCACACCCTCAAGGGACAGAGCTGAGCTTTGGGGAGAGCATTTCGTGAAGACTTGGCAGTCAGCTCGGGGTCGTAAGTCACCTATCTCAACGGTCTCCTTTGGGGATTCTTGGAAGGCCTCATCTTCCGCATCCAAGTCAATCCGCTCCTCTTTGCTGTTGCGCAGGCTCCAACACAGACGATAGAGCTGTGGAGATAGCAGGACGAGTTAGCCTAAAGAGCCAAATCGTGTCTTTCTGGGAGAAGACAGAGATGTTCATCAAGAAAGGAAAAGGCAAAGCCGGGCGTGGTGGCGCACGCTTGTAATCCCAGCATTCGGGAGGCTGAGACCGGAGGATCCGGGTTCGCGGCCAGCCTCAGCTACTTAGTGAGGTCCTCCGCAACTTAGTGAGACTCGGTTTCAAAATAAAGAATAAAAAAATAGGGCTGGGGGTATAGCTCGGAGGTAGAACGCCCCTGAGTTCAATCCCCAGTAC
>PVLC010006968.1:0-13788 GCA_004027655.1 Graphiurus murinus | reverse complement strand
TCCCAGTTCCACAAAAACAAACAGGAAGGAAGAGAGGGAGGGAGAGAGGGAGAGAGGGAGGGACACAAGCTCCTGGCTATTTCAGGACCTTTACCACAATTTACCTCAGCCAATATCAGAATCACTTTCAAATAACAAAGCCAAGCCGGGCGTGGTGGCACACGCTTGTAATCCCAGCATTCAGGAGGCTGAGACCGGAGGATCTGGGTTCTTGGCCAGCCTCAGCTACCTAGTGAGGCACTCCACAACTTAGTGAGACTCAGTTTCAAAATAAAGAATAAAAAATAGGGCTGGGAGTGTAGCTCGGAGGTAGAATGCCCCTGAGCTCAACCCCCAGTACCACAAAAAAAATAAATAAATAAAATAACAAAGTCAAAATCAAAAGTGCCCATGGAACCCCCACCACCTAAAAGGGCTACTCCAATTGTAGAGGTAACCACAGAGGGTACACCCCACATGCTCTGCGCTACTCCAGTCTGAAATACCAGAGGGATCTCGCTTTTGCAAGGCCTGCCAGGAAAGTGATTCCTCTGGGTTCTGATACAGCACACATCGTGTCAAACCCCACGCCCAGCTACAGAAGCCACAGGGAGATTACTCAACGCGATTCAACAAAATGACACCCAAGACACATCATCAAGAGAAAACTGCTTATTAAGAAGGCCCTCACAGAAAAATGGAAGAGATAGTCATCCCAACAGATGTACAAATCTCAGCATAAAAACACAAGAAATATGAAAAAAGGCACTGACACTTCCCAAAGTTCTTAATTTTATATAATGCCACTATGTTAAGGTGCAGCAAGACCCTCTCCAAATGCAGCCCCTCAAGACTTCCCAGCCGAACTGTGAGCCGAATAAACTTTTTATTGTTTATAACGTACCCAGTCTGTGGTATTCTTTTGTAGCAGCAGAAAAAGGACTAAGACCTGTTGTTAGAAATGTGTTGCAATCTATGGGCAATTGTTTGGTGGTTTCCTTAGTGTGTGTGTGTGGGGGGGGGGGCGGATCAGGAGATAAACCCGACTTCAAGTTTCCCTGAATGTAGTGAGTTTTGTAATTAGGTGTGTCCTTTGTCTCCTTCTGGAAGCTTCAACCATGGGACCATTGTTACAAGAAATATCAGTTCCCTTTTTTTTGTACTGGGATTGAACTCTGGGGCATTCTACCAGCGAGCTACACCCCCCGACCTATTTTTATATTTTATATTGAAACAGGGTCTCGCTAGGTTGATGAGCTGTCCTCGAACCTGCGAACCTTCTGTCTTAGCCTCCCAAGTACTGGGATTACAGGCATGTGCCACCACGCCCGCTTGCAGTTCCTATTTTGGATGCCGTCAGCTGAGGAGCCCTTTGCGGAGCTCTGCGGCTGCTCACGTGACCACATCGCCCTTGCGCATGCGCGTTCACTCCACGAGCAGGATCCGAGAGCAGCCTCCGAATGAAGCGCAGACTGCGAGGATGCCACTGAAGCGTCCCTGTCCCTATCCTTCCACACAAAACCAATAGCAAGCATGAACTATTCGTTCATGTACATGCAAGATGAGTCACTGAGGTCACCCAAGAGTGCTGCCACGTGAACGGGACTCCGGGGCCCAGGGGGTCTGCCACGGGGCTACTCACATGCACATCTGGAATGGGCTTGGTGAAGAAGGAGATGACCAGGATGGTGATGAGAGAAATGACAAAGAGGATGATGGCAAAGTACAAGTAGTGCACCCCGCAGATGATCGTGGGACAGTTGCTGGGCTCCATGCAGCTCCCAGTTCCGTAGGCAAACTCAGCGATCATCCGGGAAATCCCGATCAGGAATCCTAGGATCAGCCCCCAAAAAGCGGCCTGTGAAAGAAAACCCGAGTTCATGAGCCCACAAGCAGCTGGCAATCCTGACGTTGCTGGGGGTAGACAGAGGCAAAATAGCTAATAATAATAATAAGTATAAATGGTAGCTCTGGGCCATCTTTTTTTTTTTTTTTTTTTTTTTTTTTTGGTACTGGGGATGGAACCCAAAAACATTCTACCTCCAACTTATACCCTCAACCCGATTTCATTTCTTATTTTGAAACAGAGTCTCACTAAGTTGCAGAGAGCCTCACTAAGTTGCCCAGACTGACTTTGAACCTGTGATCCTCCTGTCTCAGCCTCCCAAGTACTAGGATTACAAGCGTGCTCCATCGTGCCCAGCTCTCCAGGCCCTCTGAAGCCAGAACTCTGGCGTTCAGAACATAACCAGGACTGTTGAGTTGGGCTTCCAGTGGGTCTATCTTGTTCCAACCACAGATTACACCTGGATTATAGAACAAAGACTCATAACACAATGGAGTAAAGTATCTAATAACTAGTTATAGAATGTTAATCTTGAGCCTTAATTCCAAAGATTCCTTTTAATGTAAAAAATAATTTGAGCCAGGTATGGTGGTGCACACCTGTAATTCCAGCACTTGGAAGGCCGAGACAGGAGGACCTCAGGTTCAAAGCCAGCCTCAGCAACTTAGACACTGTTTCAAAATAAAAAATAAAACAGGGTTAGGGGTATAGCTCAAAAGTAGAATGCCTAGCGAGACCTGGTTTCAAAATAAAGAATAAAAAATAGGGCTGGGGGTGTAGCTCAGAGATAGAGTGCCCCTGAGTTCAATCCCCAGGACCGAAAAAAAAAAAAAAAGTAGAATGCCCCCTGGGTTCAATCTCTAGTGCCACAATTTTTTTTAAATTTCTGTACCTATAGCTAGGGTCACCACCAGCCTCCAGATGTAAGCACATTCAGATATAACATAATAACTTGTCTTCCTTGAAGTCAAGGAAAAGAAAGTAGGTATTTGGGGGATGAAGAAGAAAGGAACTTTTCCATAAATATATAAATAAGTTTCCTTCTTCTGCCCCCAAAGTCACTATTTTTAGTCACTATTTTCAGTTTGAGAATGTAAACATCATACTATGTGTTTTCATATTAAATTTGAGATTTGTATATGAGAAATTGGAAGCCTTTAGGAGACTAGAAACATCAGAGCACTATTTTTTAGGGAGTGTGTGTGTGTGTGTGTGTGTGTGTGTGTATTGGAAGTTGAACCCAGAGGCATTTTATTCTTCAGCTACACCCCCAGCCCTATTTTATTTTGAAACGGGGTCTCAATAAGTTGCTAAGGGTCTCATTAAGTTGCTGAGGATGACCTCTAACCTTCGATCCTCCTGTCTCAGCCTCCCAAGTACTGGGATTACAGGCATGCGCCACCATGCCGGCTTCATGGGCCCTGAAAAGTGCCATCTGGAAGCCAAGTTCACAGCAGAGCCGCTGGACGTCCTCTGGGGCTGCTCACCTAGGGGCTACATACTACCTAGGAGGCACCAAGCAGTCAGGTCAGAACGACCATGATTGGATAGAAAATGTACAAAATGAGCCTGTAGCAAGAAGGACAGGGGAGTTAGAGAGGAAGTAGCCCCAGCACTGACTCCTGAGGAGGTCATTCCAACCCTCAGAGAACCCCAATGTTCCCTCGAGGCGTTCCCGTCGAGTCTCCACAGAGAATATGCGAACCCACCCGGGAGCCCTCTGAAGCAGACTGGGTCTTCTGGACAGGCTGGAATGATCCCTACCGGCTCAGTGACTCTCTTGCAGAAAATCGCAAGCAGGAAGAGAGCCGCGATGGGTGGTCCCAAGTAGCTGGTGATGGACTGGATGTAATCAAAGAGCTGCCCACTTTGTGCCGACTGCACGATGGGAACCCAGGCAATGCTGATGCCGATCAGCAAGAGGATGAACAATCTGAAACCAAATTCCCCACAACAGGACGTCAGTGGCCCTGCGTGAATAAGTACTTATCACTACACATCGACACAGCACTGGCAAATGTACATGCACATACGCTGCCATGGTCAGAGGGAGGGAAAATAGCGAGCCAGCCTGCTTCTTCCTTGCTCTGCCTCCAGGAGATTCATCTATGCCTATGAGTGAGTGAACCATGCTTGATTTTCTGTAGTCACTGGTATACAAAAATTCCACTTTAGTGGTACTGGGGATTGAACCCAGGAGCATTCTTCCTCTGAGCTACACCCCCTAGCCCTTTTTAATTTTCATTTTTTGTTATTGTATTTGAAATGGGGTCTCACTAGGTTGCTGAGAGTATTGATAAATTGATGAGGCTGTCCTCAAACCTACAACCCTCCCGTCTCAGCCTCCTAAATACTGGGATTACAGGTGTGTACTGGCACAAAAACCCCTTTGAGACACAATAGAAGATAGGAACCAGGCTATCCACTTTGAGCAAGACAGTCCTGATTGTCTTGCTGGGAACCTTTCCTTTGACTGGGAGCCCTCCCTTTGTCTGACACCCCAGGACTTGCTCTCTCTGCCTGAGGAGGTTGACCTGCAGAAGCACTGATAGGAAGAGACGTGTCAGGGCTTCTGCTAATCTTCTGTGCAGAGTATCTGCTCAGTGGGTAATCAGGATAATGTGTACACCCGAGCCATAGGTGCTTTGATGCTTTCACTATCCTGTTGTGACTCATGACCCATCTGACAATAAAAAATGTACACACAGAGCCAGACATGGTGGAGCACGCCTGTAATCCCAGCACTGGGGAGACTGAAAGTCTAAAACTCCAAGCGATGTGTACATTTCTTTGTGTGTGTGTGTGGTATTGGGGATTGCACCTACCCCAGTACCTCTGAACTATACCCCCAGCCCTATTTTATTTTTCTATCTTGAAACAGGGTCTCACTGAGTTACTGAGGGCTTTGCTAAATTGCAGAGGCTGGCCTCGAGCCTGTAATCCTCTTGTGTGAGCCTCCCAAGTACGGGGATTATAGGGGTGTGCCACCATGCCCAGCTGCATCTGCCAATCTTTCCTAGCTTGAGGGGGAGCACAGATGGAGCCTCACTGATCATTGGAGCTTTTGGGGTGCCTGGCAGGGGAGCTGCATTTACCTTCCTGCTATCAGGAGCTCCCTCTCGGATGCTCCCTTGCGGATCTTGGTGTAGATGTCCATGGTGAAGAGGGTGCTGGCGCTGTTGAAGATGGAGGTCAGGGAGCTCATGAGCGAGGCCATCATGACCGACAGCATCAGGCCGCGCAGTCCTGGGGAGAAAAAGGTTCTGAGTGGCACATTCAGCACCTCAGTTCTTTTGTGCTCCAGGTTTGTTTGCTTCTGAAACCATGCTGTCTTCTGCGGGCGTGTGCCACACCTGCGCTGGGCTTAATTGATTTTTATGATGTTTTGAAGTATGTATATATTGTGGAATGGCTAAATCAAGCTAGTTCACACGTAAGTTACTAACCTGCATATTTATCATTTTTTGTGGCTAACTACACTCTCACTCAGCAATTTCAAGCATACACAATACATTGTTATTGACCAGAGTTACCATGCTGCACACTAGAACTTACTCGTCCTGTCTAACTGAAATGTATTTTTTAACCAAGGTCTTTCCAATCCGTTAGACCCTTTGTCCCAGCCCTTGGTAAACACTATTCAACTCTCTTCTTCTATGAGTTTACTTTTTTTTTTTTAAATGGCACTAGGGACTAAACCCAGGGGTATTTTACCTCTGAGATACACCCCCAGCCCTATTTTTTAAAATATTGAAACGGGGTCTCGCTAAGTTGCAGAAGATCTTGCTAAATTGCTGAGGCTGGCTGTGAATCTGCGATCCTCCCATCTCAGCCTCCCAAGTACTGGGAGTACAGAGGTGAGCCTCCACACCTGGCTTCTTGTTGTTGTTTGCGGTACTAGGGATGGAACCCAGAGGCACATCTACCTCTGAGCTACACCCCTTGACCTATTTCTCATTTTTATTTTGAAACAGGGTCTTGCTAGGTTGATGAGAGTCTCACTACTTGCTGAGGATGGCCTTCAACCTGTGATCCTCCTGTCTCAGCCTCCATCCCAAGTACTGGGATTACAGACATGCACCACCACACCAGCTACTCCATCGTGTATGTAACACATTTTCTTCATTCAACTGTTGATGGGCACATGGCTTGATTTCATATCGCAACTACTGTGAGTCAGACTGCAATAAGCATGGGAATTCAGAGATCTCTTCAACCTGCTGATTTCGTTTTCTTAGGCTATATGCCTAGTAGAATTGCTAGCTCTTATGATAGTTCTATTTTTATGTTTTTTTTTTTTAGGAACCTTCATACTGTCTTCTATAATGGCTGTACTAATGAATATTCCCCATGTTGAAAAGCTTTGAGATCTTCCAGATAAACATGGGAAAGTCATGTTCCCCGACAAGCTTTCACATCGCCTCCTTTCCAAGCCTGACCAATGGGCAGCTCCTTGCAAGCCACATGTCTCGCAGACTTGGGTAAAACCCGAGAACACTGGGATGAGGTCTCCCTGTTGGCCAACCCGCTGGGCACAGAGATTGCGTAGCCCAGGAGACGCCCAGGGATCTGGGTGCGGCCTAAACACAATCAGCCTCCATCCAGGAAAGACTCTCACCATTAGGCATGAGCTCCACCACCAAGGTTGGGTAGGCAATGTTTGTACAGCCAACTGGGGTGCCGCAGTATTTATTACATTCTGAGGGAACGACACAGGCGATTTTATCTGCAGAGAGATGAAGAGCCATGTCAGCAGCAGACACTGGGGAATAGTTCTAAAATTCGTCTTCTTTTGTTTATATATATACTTTTTTTTTTGGTACTGGGGGGTATTTAACTCTGAGCTACACCCCCAGTCTAATTTTATTTATTATTTGGAAACAGGTCTCACTAATTTGCTGAAGTTCTCATTAAATTGTTGAGTCTGGCCTTGAACCTGCAATTCTCCTGCCTCAGCCTCCCAAGTACTGGGATTACAGGCATGTGCCACCACGCCTGGCTTTTCTTGTATCTTTTCATTTGTGTATTGTAATTACACATCACAGTGAGGTTCAGAGTCACACAAACAAACATGCAACAGGCTGTGGAGACTTTCCCTTTAGGCCCCACCTAAATTATCTAAAGTCCCTTCTGTTTTTTATTTTCTCTCTCTATAGAATTCAGATCAACAAACATTTGTTAAGTATTTACTACAAGTATATCTCACCGAGCGCTGCCCTATATAGCACTGACTTGTTATAGCACTATTTTGTAAATAAATACATACAACATCAGTAGAATAGAAACTATTTGGTGAGCTGTATGGTCATCCCTCGGGGTGCCTGGCGGACTGGTCCCAGGACACCCCCCCACACACACACTCAGTGGGTACCAAAATCTGCAAATGCTCAAGTCTCACACGAAATGGCAAAGAATTTGCACATAACCTCTACATATCTCCCTGCATACTTTAAATCATCTCTAGATTACTTACTAATGCCTAATATGATATAAATGTGATATATCTAGCATAATCTATACCCTGTGGTGCACGCACGTGCTACCTCTCCCTCAACACTAACCTTTCAAGAAACAGTATTGATTTAAAATGGCTCATTACCAAAATACTTTGACTCATAACCAAATAATAATTACAACAATAATTATAACAATTACAAATGGCCATGCTAGAAAGGTCACAGAAGGAACAAGGGTGAGTGTGTCACCCTAGAGAGCAAAGCACAATGCTCAGAACACCTTTAAGGAGATTGCCCAGGAGCAAGGCTAGGGCAGGAGGCAGTTAGACGGGCTGGTGTTGCTTGACATTTAAGTAATAAGAACGTCATGCACACCAAGGCCACGATCAGAGAACTCCACCGGCAGAGAAGGCCCATGCTCTACGGTCTGGGGGGCGAGAGGAGCTCCAGGGGAACATACATTATTAGCTGGAGGAGGCAACCTGGAGGCATGGCACGAGGTGAGAAGATTTGAGGGAAATGAGAAAGCAGCTCAATGTAAGAAACCAGGGGAGACAACCCGCACGGCCCGGGTCCTCTCTCGGTTCACCGTCCATCAGGAGGAACAGTGATGCGTGGAAATCACGGCTGGAAAAGATGGAGGGGCAGGAGCAAAGGCGTGGGCAGCTAAAGGCTTCAGGAGCAGTCAGAGCCAGAAGGACGAGCGCGGCGCCACCTGTGTACAGGATGCGGCTGATCATGCCGGGCATGATCATGAGGAACATGGGCAGCAGCTTCATGTACCCGCACAGGGTGCAGCCGGCCTTCACGTGAGACATGTTCTTGGCTGAGAGGCAGCGCTGCACAATGACCTGCAGGAAAAGCCCAGTGAGCAGGTGCAGCCAGGATCCCGTGACACCTCCTGTTATCCCAGCCCCGCCATCCCGCCGCTGGCCTGGGCTCCCATGCGCCAGGGCTCCGCCGCCCACAGGCCAGCCCCACCAGCGGCAGGCCAGCGGGAGTCCTTGTGGGGCCCTGCCCTGGCACACCCAGCTTGCTACCTGATCTGTGCACCAGTACCACAGGGCGAGGATGGTCATCCCAAAGATGAGCCCCGGCCACGGGAGGTCGCTGTTGAGGGGATCGCGGAAGATGTGAAAGGAGTCGGCCCTCGGGGTGTAGCATTCTTCCTTGACGGTGATGTTTCCGTAAGAAACCACGGTTGGAATGGCTTTCATGTACTTTTCCATGAAGGCCTCATACCCTCCCACTTCGTGGAAAGCTGGAAAAAACATTGAAACAAAAATGAAACTGAAACTGTGAACTCTTCATAGTTTCTTCTGTGGAATCCTGAGAAACGGCGAGGTCGCCACCATCCGGGAAGGCCCTTGCTGTATGGTCGTGGGCAAGTGAGCTCCCACTCACCGCCTCAACTTTCTCCTCCATCAAGTGGGATTGTTTTTATACTTGTATTGGCACAGTGTAATTATATATTATGGTGAGATTCGAAGCGATACAAACATATGGGCACACATGCCTTGGTGTGCGTTTCCCACCATGTGCCTGTTCCTCCTCCCACACGGTAGTGAGATAGAGAGTGGAACCTTCTGGAATGGACAGCACCTCATTTGAACTGTTCCCTCCTCCAGCCTTGTGCCCCTCCCCGCCTCCCTCCCCCAACCCCTTCCGCTAGTCTACGGGTCTCCCTCATTTGACTGAAGTCCCTTTTGTGCAACTTGTATTGGCACAGTGTAATTATATATTATGGTTCTATTATACAAGTTGTTCTAGCTTCTACATATGAGAGAAAACATTTGACCCTTGCCTTTCCAAGGCTGGCTGATATCACTTAGCAAAATATTCCTTCGTTCTATCTATTTTCCTGCAAATAAGATAATTTTGTTCTTTATGGCTAAGTAAAACTCCACTGTGTAGACATACCACACTTTCACTATCCGTTCGTCTGCTGATGGACACCTAGCTTGGTTCCATACTTTGCTATTGTGAGTTGTGCCGCTGTAACACGGGTCTGCGCGTATCATTATAGTATTCTAACTTGCACTCCTTTGGAAGGATCCTGAGGAGGAATGTGGCTGGGTCATATGGTGCTTCCATTCCTAATCTTGTTCTTTTTATTTTTGCGGAACTGGGGATTGAACTCAGGGGCATTCTACCTTTGAGCTACACCCCCAACCCTATTTTTTATTCTTTATTTTGAAACAGGGTCTCACTAAGTTGCGGAGTGCCTCACTAGGTAGCTGAGGCTGGCCGGGAACCCGGATCCTCTGGTCTCAGCCTCCCGAATGCTGGGATTACAAGCGTGCGCCACCATGCCTGGCTCATTCCTAGTCTTTTGAGGATCCTCCATGCGGATCTCTGAAGTGGTTGTACTAATTTACAATCTCAGCAATCGTGTAGAAGGGTTCTCATTTCTCCCCATCCTCACCAGCATTTATTATTGTTTGTACAGAATGGGATTATGAACCCTGCCCACTGCCTTGGGGGCTACCGTGAGATCCAAAGCCCTTGTGAAAGTGTTCCAACCAGAAACTTCTTTACAAAAGAGTTCGAGTATTTAAAGGAAGGGCTTGGTTTTGAGCCACATGCAAAGACTCTAATTGTTTTTCCTTCACCCCCGTCGTCAGCCATGGTCCCTGGGACTCGGCACGCTGGCCTAGAGACGCACACTGACCTTTGGGAGCCTGGACGCAGAACTGCCACCCCTGGTCCCAGCGGTGCTTGGGGTGGACCTAGGGGCATTGCTGGACATACAGAGGACCTTGCACATCTAAAGATAAAGTGCACTTTATCTCCTCCTAACAAGTATCCCTAGGTCTAGGAAGAAATCAGGGTGTGGGAGACAACATGAGTGGCCTTTTTTAAAGAAAATTTTTCAAATAAGGGCATTGAAAGAAATCTTTCACCTGCTGCCAACAATTCACAAAAGGGTGGACTTCTTGTGTGTGTGTGTGTGTGTGTGTGTGTGTGTGTGTGTGTGTGTGCGCTGGGGCCATACGCATGCTAGGCATGCACTCTACCACTAAGCTATATCTCCAGCCTAAGGAGTGGACATTTAACATAAAAATGTAGACAAGACATAATCCAAAATCTAAAACACAATATTCAAAAATATTTAGCTTTTTTTTTTTTTTTTTTTTTTGCAGTGTCTCTGGAGACAGAACGCCAGGTTATCGCAGGCCGCACTGGGGACCACTGACTCAGACTAAGAGGAAGACCCCAGGTGTGCGCTGGGCCAGCCCCCTGGAGTCCTCCAGGGATGATAAAAGTCCCCCCATGCCTACCCCGATGGTCAAGGCAGAATGGCCCATGCCACGGCCTGGGCTGAGGCCAGTGGAGACGCCACCTCCCCCTGGGGCTGTCCCTCTGCCCCGCCTCCTCATCCTGCCCTTGCCCCACTTACCAAATCCGGTCAGGATGAAGGACCCCACCAGCATGATGCCCGTCTGCAAGGTGTCCGTGTAGATCACAGCTGCCAGGCCCCCTAAGCAGGCAAGAAGATGTGTGTGACCTCACGCGCAGGCCGGCCTGTGTGCCTGCTCCCACACCTGAGGACCTCGGCCACCTCCAGTCACACAGCGGCCCTTCCTCCCCTTCTCCCATGAGTGCTCTGCTCCCCAGCATGCCCCCACTGCTCCCCCAATGCTTTCAAGGTCTGAGGGAGAGGAGAGGAGTCCTCTGTTCTTGAGTGGGACGAATCTGATGGGACCTTTTAAGCCAGGTGATGGCTCCTCCATGGCAAGGGGAAGCATCCTCCAAATGAAGGCAGGGAAGAGCAAAGAGCAGGCTGGAGAGATGCCGAGGCCGCTGTCAAGATGATGCGTCTCAGAGGGTCGCTTCTGTGTTCGCTCTTTTCTCAGACCATATAGGTAACTTTGGTCCTCAGAGAGATGGCGCTTCAGTAGAGAAGCACGTTCCTTTGTTGATCCTGCCTTCCCAAACTCGGCAAAGTAATACTTCTGTGCTTTTGGGGGGGAGGGGAGAGGGACTGGGGATTGAACCTGGGGGGATTCTACCTCTGAGCCACACCCCCAGTCCTTTTTATTTTGACCCAGGGTCTTGCTAAGTTGCTGAGGCTGGCCTCGAATCTCTGATCCTCCTGTCTCAGCCTCCAAAGTGCTGGGTTCACAGGTATGCACCTCCGCACCCAGCCCCACTGGGGCTTCAAACAAATTGCCGTGGAGACCAAGAAATACCTGTTCTCAAACAGTGTTCAAGAAATGTCTCTGCCTCGAGAGGAGGAACCATTCTCCTGCGTCCTCTGCCCTGGGCTCCAGATGCTGGTTCAGCTGAATGACTCACCTGTGATCGTGTAAAGGGCAGTGATTGCCAGCAAGAGAAAGATGGCCAAGTAGATGTCCAGGCCCAAAGCCATGTTGATGAATATGGCCCCAGAGAAGATGTCTGCCTAGAAGAAGAGAGACAGAGTGAGAAGTGAGAGGCCGGCTGGGCACAGGATCCATGCTCTCCATTTCTGAATTTCCAAGCAACCTTCTGTCTGAGCCTGTGTGTGAGATAGGAGGCTGCAATCCTCCCATCTCAGCCTCCCAAGCACTGGGATTACAGGCATGTGCCACCACGCATTCCTCCTCCTCCTCCTCCTCCTCCTCCTCCTCCTCCTCCTCCTCCTCTTCTTCTTCTTCTTCTTCTTCTTCTTCTTCTTCAACAAGTAATCTCATTATGGGACTCTTCCCTCGTGATTTTGTCTAATTCCAACTACCTCCCAAGTGTCCCACTTTCAAATATCGTCAACATGTGGATTTGGAGATTAAGTCTCCAACACATGAACTTTCCGGGGACACATCCAAACTCCAGTGGAGAGATGGGAAGGTGTGGCGGGGCCTCAGCCACTGGAGGCTCTGAGAGCTGAATAGGGCGGGAGGGATGAAACAGAAGATGCAAAAGAGCTGAGTGCAGCCCTGGTGGCCGAGTCCTCAGGACTTGGTTGAGCACCTTTTGCATGTCCTGAAATGTATTAGATTTTGTGCAATAAGAAGCTCATTCATTCCATCTTGGGGAAGACCGACTTCTTCTGAGCCAGGCATGGTGGAGCACACCTGTAATACCAGCACTTGGGAGACCGAGGCAGCAATACAATGAGACTCTCAACAACGTAGTGAGGTCCTGTTTCAAAAGGAAAAATAAAAAGGGCTGGGAGTGTAGCTTGGAGGTAAAATGCCCCTAGGTTCAAACCCTTGTACCACAAAGAAAAAAAAATCTTTTGTACCTAAAAAAATAAAAAGATTCACCATAATTATCCCCTAATACTGATCTTCCCTGGTAATCTGGTAGTGCCATGTTTTGGAGATGACGTGAGAACGCGTTTGGAGGTCACCCTAGCACCCTCTGCTGGTTTATACCAGCAAGTGCATCATCTAGCCAGGTAGAAGGTTCTTCGTGAGGAGGAGAAAGGAGGCCTTGGAGGAACTACATAAGAACATAACTAGTTCAGGAGCAAAGACAGAATGATCACCCTGGAAATTCCGTGAGATAGGCAGAACCAATTGGTACCAAATCTGC
Organism: Graphiurus murinus; assembly: GCA_004027655.1. Taxonomy (NCBI): domain Eukaryota; kingdom Metazoa; phylum Chordata; class Mammalia; order Rodentia; family Gliridae; genus Graphiurus; species Graphiurus murinus. Next base: position 990 of record PVLC010006968.1, on the reverse strand, counting down.
CATAAAAGGTGCTTGGTGACATTTTGGTTGCGTCCATGTGAATACCTCCTGGGGCGGAGAGATGAGTTAGAATCTTGCTGGGGTTTCTCTCCACTCCTGGGCGGGAGCTGGGTTCCTACTCCCAGATTTCCCAGCTCTCAGACTTGCTTTGGGCTGGGATGTAGCCCTGAGTGTAATCTCTAGTATTCCCCCCCCCAAAAAAAAGAGCCCTCAGTTGGTTTACTTTCCAGCCTGTAGGTGATTTTTTGTGCTTTATGACAACATGTCATGGTAGACTGATGATCTTGTTAATATTTGCCTTGCTATCATTAGTATTAAATAAGTAACACACAACGTCAAGATAATGCTAAAATAATATCTATAAAGACTTCTAGACTAGTAGAAATCGTGTTCTCCTGATATTGTTTCCATCTAGTACTTAGATAAAGCACTATAACAAAACCTCCCCGGTGAACTGAGGAAACATGGGACGAATTCTTCCTCCATTAGTCATTCCCAACTTCAGAGATAAATTCTAGATAAATCCTGCCCTTGGAATGCCAAAGGTCAGCAGGGTGCCTGGGGTGCCACAGCTAAGCTCCTGGACGGCCTGCCACTGAGCGAGCGTGCTGGAGTGGGCTGCGCCCGCCTCCATCCGTGCTTCTCCCTAGATGCCCAATTTCTTCCTGCTTCACTAGTGGAGTTTCAGGTTGCCAAGAATTTTCAGATGCATGTACTATTTTAATCCTCAAAACAACATTGGGAAGGAAGGACTATTTTTTTCTGGAATTCTTCCTATAAAGTCAAAAGGAAGCCGGGCGTGGTGGCGCACGCTTGTAATCCCAGCATTCGGGAGGCTGAGACCGGAGGATCCGGGTTCGCGGCCAGCCTCAGCTACCCAGTGAGGCACTCCGCAACTTAGTGAGACTCGGTTTCAAAATAAAGAATAAAAAATAGGGCTGGGGGTGTAGCTCGGAGGTAGAATGCCCCTGAGTTCAATCCCCAGTACCG